>JANJYP010079815.1:0-20084 GCA_024605115.1 Rastrelliger brachysoma
TACTACATTGCCCTGGTCTTTGATGCTCAGGTTGGTCGTTCTGTCGGTGGTTCTGTTTGGCCTCCCCTATGGCTCAGACCAGTCCTGTTCTGTAACACTGGTGGACCATGGACGAGGGTACCTGGGCATCCTGGTCAGCTGCCTTATCTGTGAGAGTGCCATCATGTGGTTGAGCATGAGAGGCAGCATTCTGTATACACAGCCCAGGGAAGCTGTGCAGTATGTCATCTATATACGGCTGGGTAAGAATTGCAGAGACACACACACACACTTTTCTCTCTTTTATGAAGGAGGACAGGGTTTCCCACAGTTGTGTGTGTGTGTGTGTGTGTGTGTGTGTGTGTGTGTGTGTGTGTGTGTGTGTGTGTGTGTTTTTGGGAGGGGGCAGACAGATTGGGCATCTGTCATATTCTTCATTGGCTTCAACACTAACACCCAGTGTTAGTGTTGAAGACTAGTGGACGGCAGAGGTGTCAAAAGTCATCACATTCTGTACTTAAGTAGAAGTACAGATACTTGTGTAAAAAAAATACTCTGGTAAAAGTAAAGTACTGATTCAACTCCTTTTATTAAAGTAGTGAGACAGTACAGGCACTGAAATGTACGCAAATGCAAAAATGGGGCTTTGCGGTGTCTCACAAATGTGCACAGTCTCATACACAAACAGATGTGCATGCTCTACATGATCAATTATACACATGCACTCATGATGCAGCCTTATTTTACTGTATGCATGCATGGATGCGGTAGAATATTTTTTCCGGGGGGAGGTTGTCAAGGTGGGGGCAGTTGTTGTTAAAGTGGCCAGCCTGACTTTAAAGCCCTGTGGGAAATCCTGGAGGACCTCTTGATACTTGTGAGAATTGGACAAGGTTGTACTGAGGATTTGTTGTGGTTCTGAGTTAAGGTTGGAACACTGTTTTTATTGATTGGGCAGATATTGATCATTATTCCACTCACTCCCTTTCTCTCCTTCTTTGTCTCTAGCTATTCTGTTGGTCGAGCTAGTATACGCCATAGTGGGGATTGCCTGGCTTGTCCAATATTACCAGCCATGCTCTGATGTCACTGCCAAAAACCTCGCTTTGGGTGAGCAAAAGAGGGCATAAAAGAGAATAAAATGGAAATATTAATTTTAAAAGGGTTTGTAATTATGTTTTTTTTTTTTATCGTCTGTAGGAATTGTTGCATGCAACTGGCTAGTGATATTCAGCGTTTGTATTACCCTCATGTGCACCTTTGATCCTACGGGTCGAACCTTTGTCAAACTGAAAGCCACCCGGCGGCGTCAGCGCAACCTCACCACGTACACACTCAGGTATTAACAGGCCCTTAGACTCTCTATTTCTTTCCATCTCTTGACACAAAACTAAACCAAAATACAACAATCCATGCATGCAATATTACTTATGTCTTATATTTATTCAGTTTATACAGTTTTCTATTATCTTTTCTCTTCATTAGGCACAGGCTTGAGGAAGGCCAAGCCAGCAGCTGGAGCAGAAGACTTAAGTTCTTCATGTGCTGTACAAGAGCCCAGGATACACAATCAGTGAGTCACAACATACACTTACCACTTTGTTTTCTGCAGTCACAGGAAAACAGAAAGGAATAAAACTCAGAAATGCCAGGGATGATGTCCAGTGAGCCAGTTAATGAAACTGATGAGTGACATAGTGATTTATAACTGAGTAAATTATTATTATTACACAGCTACTTATTGACAACACTGGGCCTTTAAATATAAAATAATAATGTTTAATGATTTCAGGCTGCATCAATTCACAAGATACCCCCAAAATGTTCAAGTATATCATAGTAACTATTTATTCTACGTGACTGGAACAGAATAGATTTTCACTAAAAAAAAAAATGTTAAAAAGTGCTGCAAGTCTTCCCTTAGATCTGATAGTAGTTTTATTTATACAATATTACATTTTCACAGTTACCTGCTGCATATTATTGTATCTACACAAGTTGTCTTTACTACACTTATTGGAGTATGTGTTTGCATCTGTTTTGTGGAAAACATTGTGTAGTTCGGTCATCTTTTTGTTACTGTGCTTTGCCAAGATATCCAGATATCTGCTGCTCTCTTCTCCAGGATGCGTATTCAGAAGTGGCCAGCCTTTTTGCAGAGTTCTTCAGAGACCTGGACATTGTGCCTAGTGATATTATTGCTGGCCTGGTACTTCTCCGCCAGCGCCAAAGGTCTAAAAGGTCTTCTATTTTGGACCAGGTATCTATGATATATATTCATGTTTCTTTTTCCTTGTGTGATATTTATGTGCTATTGTAAAAATATTGTTCCTATTCTGTTTGTTTTTTTTCCCTGTTAAGGCCAACAATGATATTTTAGCCTTCCTATCTGGAATGCCTGTTACACGTAACACTAGATACCTGGACCTTAAGAACTCGGTAAGTCTGTATGATAAATGAAAACAGCTAAGGTGTGTGTGTGTGTGCAGGTGTGAAATGCTTAAGCACATAAATGGGAAGAGACTTTTAATGTCAAAATATTTATAAATATACACGTAAATGATAACAGATTTCTTTATTTTATTTACCTAATGCAGCTCTTTCAAGCTAATTTGGTCTTTTAGTGCATCTGTTACATATATTACAATGATGTATTGAGCTTTCTTTATCTGTTGTTTTTTTTCAGAAATAATATTTGAGGATCTACATGATTTGTATTTCTGAATGTATTGTTGCTTTCATTCCTCAGTTGCCCTGACCTGTGTGTCTGTATTTGTGTGTGTCCATTTGTCTGCCTTTTCCTCTCCCAGGCTGAGATGAACATGTACAAGGATGTGTGCTATTACATGCTCTTTGCCCTTGCTGCATATGGTTGGCCCATGTACCTGATGAGGAAGCCTGCCTGTGGGCTGTGCCGCCTCGTCAGCTCCTGCCCGTAAGCACTCATGCATACACCCGCACAGTTTTGATCTATTTGGCTTCAGTGTCTCTTGAGGCTCTCCAGTGCAGTGCAGATTCCACATGCGTCAACACATGCCAAGTGGTAATCCACTGAGACAATACCACTCTAGTTAGACCCACTCACTTACAAGCAATGCTGAATTAATCACATACTCTTATCCAGATTGCTTACACAGGGATAATATATTGTACATATAGACCTGTTCATTTGTTTTTGTCTTTTCCTTCCCCCTCCTATCTTAACCCTCCTACCTCTTTCTCTCACCCCAGCTGCACATCAGTGTCTGGCTCTCGGTTGACTCAGTCAGTGACAGTGGAGGAGGACAATTGTTGTGGTTGTAATGTCCTCGCCATACGCAGACACTTCCTGGACAGGGACCTCAAGCAGGTTCACATTGTCTACACTTCCTGCCATGATGCTGTGAGTAGCAGTCAGAGGTGTTTGGGTTTTAAATCCTGAATCAAACAAAGGATCGGCACTAAATTGTTGTATTTACACTTTACACTGGGTTATTGTGCATTACTGTACATCCACTGCAACACTGGTGGTTTCAATGTGTCTTGTAGTTTTGGCCATCAGTTGCATCAGTTTTGATAACACTTTACTCTCCACTTTAATTGCTGAGATATGTGGAGTGGAGATATATCTATGTCTGCATATTTGTCAGTAGGGCAAATTTGTTTTCAGCGGGTAAGTCTATGGATATTCTCTTTCTTCCAGGTCATATTATTTCGGGCAACAATTGAATAGAAAGCAACTGGATTTGGATTTGTCTTGAAGACGTTTCGCCTCTTATCCAAGCGGCTTCATCAGTTTTTAATGCTTCAGTCTGACTAGTCCCCACTGGTCTTTCAGCAGGGGTTTGACTCCACCAAAGCTGTGATCTTCATTTCAGATTATTTTTGTAATTTTTGCAGTGTTAAACAGTGAAACTATCATGAAAATTTAATACCTAACCATCTATGTGATAAGGTAACTGAGCCCGAAGATGAGGATCTTAATATACTAAAAGATCTAAACTCCAGTTTAAATTATTTTCCCTGTAGCAGGGAGACAAGAATTATACATTCCTGTGTGTGTGTGTGTGTGTGTGTGTGTGTGTGTGTGTGTGTGTGTGTGTGTGCGCGTGCGCGCATTGGATGACTCAGGTGTGATGTGCTTTCATTTAATTTCCCAATGAGTGGGTTGATTTAAATGTGTGTGATTTTGTGTGTTGTTACTCAGTCCACTCCTGTTGTGATATGTTTAGCAGCACTGCTGCATCCCCATGTCTTTTTTTTGGACCAAAAATAAGAATTATAGAAATTTACAAGATAACTTTTTTATTACTTTTAAGGTGCAGTTGCTGAGTCAGCTTATTTAAACAAACAGTTTTTAAAATACATTTCTTCAGCACAGTCATTTGTAAGCAGTGTCACTCCTTCATCTAAATGGACAACTACATATACTCATTCAAAATAATCCTTCAATAAAAAACCTTCTCAGACTGTCTCTAAAATTCTTGGTTGTTAAAATATTTTCCTAATTACATAGATTACATTTGCTGCTTCTATTTTTATGTTGAATTTCCACAGCACTCAAAGTAGCAATTGAGCCACACAGTATTGATGATTTGTTAAGCAGAGCAAGTGAAGTTGGCAAGTTCTGAGTTTCCATCTATAAATTCCTTTTATGGAGTGATTTTATGTGATTGTGCCAACTTGGAAAAGGTTTGACAAAAACTATACCAGTGGCCAGTTAGTCAGGATGAAAGTGAAGCTACACGTGCTGCATGTGTATTTGTCATCAATATCTGTCGTCACTTCACCCCTGTCGTCTTTGCATCCTCCATTCAGGTTTATGAAACTCCATTCTTTGTGGCAGTGGATCATGCGAAAAAGAAAGTTGTCATCAGTATCAGAGGAACCCTATCGCCAAAGGTGAGTTCCAACTTTTGTCTCCTGTTTTTATTTGTTATTTTCTTCATGTTGAACCTCACCATCCTTTGACCAAGGGAAACTTTACAGATTAGAGACAGTCAGTACAATATTTCATAAGCAATTTGGGAATGGTAATGGTGAAGTATTGTTCTTTTATAAGATATGACATCCTGCTTTGTCATTATACTCTCCCTGCATACCAAAGAATTGCATAATTTGAATTTCTTTGAAAAAGGTTTGTGTTTGGAGAATTTGAAATCTCCATGCCCAAGATAACTGAAATCATTTTTGTTCGGCTCTCTTCTGCTAGTCACAGAAAATATTATATATTGTTTGCGCAGGGTGAGTTGTATTCTCATTTTGAGATATAAAAAATATATTTAATTTTAAACTGAAACTGTATGATAATCGAACATTATTTTGCAATCTTATAGCTCTTGGTATATCCAAGTACAGTTATACAATCCTACAGTCTCTTTTTATACTATTTGTATTCTAGTTGTATTTTTTTTGTGATTGTACAGATTAGGAATGCTATTTTAGCTATTGGTCTTAAAGCTTTTGGTATGTGATATGTGTTTTATGCTGCCTTTTGTAGAGTATCTAACTTGTCTTGTGTGTATCAGGATGCACTGACTGATCTGACAGGAGATTCTGAACGTTTGCCAGTGGAGGAGCAGCATGGGACGTGGCTTGGTCACAAGGTCAGAGATTATTGCTGTAAACCACGCTCCTATAATACCTCTACTCCACCAAACTGTCTCCTCAGAGATTTTACAACTTCAATTGTTTCTGTTCTCCGTAGTGCCATATCAGTACTATTCCAGACCCTAAAGGTCATTACAGCTGCTAATAGCAAAATAATTACTGTGCATATTTAAATAAAACACTAATGATGCGCACTTAATGTCCATATATCTCCCTTGCCATTTTATGCTCTGCTAAATCGTTCACTCTTTCCTTCCGCTCTTAGGGGATGGTTTACTCAGCAGAGTACATTAAGAAGAAACTGGAACAGGAAATGATCTTGTCACAAGCCTTTGGAAGAGACTTGGTACATGACTCAATATTGTATCCACACTGATGGACTGAATAATGACCTTTTTCTAAATTTTGAACTATGATTTGGGACTGCAGTACTTTATATTATTATTATTGCTGCTGCTGTTGTTGTTGTTGTTATTATTATATTGCAACATTACAACAATAAAAAAATCATACCTCTATAAAAAGCATGAGAGGCATTTTTAAGGAATTATAACTAAAGACTTTGGCTGTCTTTCACAGAGCAAGGGCACCATGCACTATGGACTGGTGATAGTTGGGCATTCCCTCGGTGCAGGCACTGCTGCTATTCTCTCCTTCCTGCTGAGGCCTCAGTACCCTACACTTCACTGCTACTCTTACTCCCCACCTGGTGGCCTTCTTAGGTGAGTTATGTGATTTACAAATAAAGTTTTGTAATTCCACAATAGCTGTAGTACAGAGGACTTTCGCATTTGCATTTTTTCTGTCCTACTCCACAAGAACTCCAGGAAGAAAGGAAGCATTATTCCAATGAAAATTTCCCATCCCCTAGGGGTTACACCCATGCCAAGAATGGATAAACATGGGCTTGACTCATATCAAGTTATACCCTGTCATCAAGGCTTCTACTGGTATTAATGGACCCAGTGAAAGTTGCTATAATGCCCCTAATTAGCTGTTGCATTCCCCCACTGGCCTGCATAGCTGTGAAAATGTGTGATCAGTCATCATACAGCTGGTTCCAAGTTCCTTATTGTGCACCTCACTGTCACCATTATTATTATTATTATTATTATTATTATTATTATTATTATTATTATTATTATTATTATTATTATTGTTATTATTATTACCAAAAAATGAGTTGCTGTTGTATACCTATTTCTGGAGTAAGTAATGCATAAGTAAATATTGTTCTTTTTGTGCTTTCTGATTTTAATAATTGGTGTTTTTAATAATGTTATTGTCAAAGAAACTAGAAATTAGAGAAGAAAATTGTGTAAAGTTTCTCATATGCTATTATTGGCTTCAAACATTAGAGCAAATATTTCTTTGGAAGTGTGAGTTGGAAATATGTGTAAATAGCCTATTTTCCCTTCAGTGCTCTCTATATTTCTAGTTCACATAATGTGATTTAATGTTTTGATCTTTCATTAACCCTAGTGAGGATGCCATGGAGTACTCCAAAGAGTTTGTCACCTCTGTGGTATTAGGAAAAGACCTGGTACCAAGGTATCTCTTTTACTATATTCAATATACTTATCCTTCATTACTACAGTATTCACACATAGACATATCTGCTGTTGGTCTCTTGTAGGCTTGGCCTGTCACAACTGGAGGGTTTCCGACGCCACCTTCTGGAAGTCTTACAGAAAAGTAACAAGCCAAAGGTGACTTTAACACTGTAGAAGTCAGGCAGACCATTTGTACAATGAAAACATCAAAAGGAAAGAGGCTTATACATTGTGTTATCAGCTGATTCTTCTTAAACCAAGTTTAGCTTTTTTTTTTTTTTTTGCAATAATTTTAACAATGAAAAAGACATCTTTACTATCCAATCCATTCCATTTTATTTATATAGTACAATTTAAACAAACACAAGGTTTCCTAAGTGCTGCACAACAAGAGAAAAAAATACAATAAATAACACAATGGAAGTAGAATAAAACAATGGACACAGTAGGATAAGATAAAATAAATAAGATAAAACACAATTCAAGTCAATGAGATAAAAAATAAAACAAGATAAAATACAATAAATTCAAATAAAAACAAATCGATAAAATAAAATAAAATGAATTCAACCTCCTACTCTGTGTTAAAAGCCATGGAGAAGAGGTGGGTTTCAAGACAGGATTTAAAAACAGACAGAGAGGAGGCTTGTCTGATTTGCTGAGGTAGGTTGTTCCAAAGTTCCAAAGGGAATCAAGATCTAGCAGGGGGAGTCCCAGAGGTTCCACCAAAAACCATCACCTCAGTTTTGTCGTTATTAAAATTTAAAAAATTAAGAGCCATCCAGGCCTTAATGTCATCAAGACACTTCAGCTGTGCAGTGACAGAGTTGACGGTGATTTGCAAGGCTTTCTGGTAAATTGATCATATCCCTCCATTTGAAGTGTGCCTCTAAAAAAATCTTCATTTTAATGGGTATTTAGCCCTGTCACTTCCCCCTACCCTTCTCTCCTAATGGGAATTGGGACACCTGTACCCCTACACATACATATGACAGTTATCTACATAACATTGTTTCCTAATTATGGAGCCGAGCAGGAGCAAGTACAGAGAGAAGAGGAGAGGGCCTAGCACTTAGCCCTGTGGGACCCCACATGAGAGGGGAGCAGAGGAGGACACAGAGTCGCCAAGGCTAACACAAAAAATTCTGTCGTCCAAATACGATCTGAACCACTCCAATGCTACACCCCTAATGCCCACCCACTGGTCCAGGCAAGAAATTAGGATTTCATGGTCCACTGTGTGAAAGGCAGCAGTCAAATCTAAAAGCACAAGAATCACAGCATCGCCAGAGTCTGTAGCTATATCAGCTATACTATAAAAGTAATAATGTTAAAAAAAATTAGAGAAATACTAATTTTTGTAACTGTTCTCATATTCATATTTAAAACATTACTATTGTCACAAATTAAATCTTGTTTTCCAAACTGATACCTTTCCAAAGTTTACAGGGGGTGTTAATAAACTGCATGCTTTGACACTAACTTTCACAGCACTGAAGTTACCTCTGTTGTTATCAAGGCATAATTTAGTTAACCCCCAGCTGTTGCAGAAAAAAACATAGTTATAACCAAGGATTAATTTCAATTAATACATTATGTCGCATACATGGTTTTTCTTTATTTTTCTTTTGCAACAGTGGAGGATCATCGCAGGGGGCACAAAATGCATCCCAAAATCAGAGCTTCCACTAGAGGATGATGATCCTCAGTCTCAGCCAGCAGCGCCCCCCAGCAGTCGCTTGTGGCTTCACCCCAGTGACCTCAGCATTGCCCTTTCAGCCTCTACCCCCCTCTACCCTCCTGGCAGAATCATCCACGTTGTGCACAACCATCCTCCAGAGACATGGTGAGGAAACTGTTTTGAGAGCTTTGAGTAGACTGTAACAATGAAATCCCAAAATATAGTTTTTTTTACTGATAAATAATAAAACACTAGTTCTGAAATTTTTCCACAAGACTCACAAATAGTTGAGTGTTGTATAAGTGATGCAGCTGCCTCAAAGCTAATTTTATATTAATTTCTCACTGTGACATAAAAAACTGGCAGCTCAGTAGAAACAGGTATACACTGCATACTTGATGGTGTGGGTTTACAGTATGTCATGCCACATTCTTCTGTCTGCATACTCGGCTGTGCTTTCTCATTTTTTTTAATAATCTCCTTTTTCTTTTGTGCTTGCTTTTTCCAGTTCTTGCTTGTTTGATATTTTATACAGGGTGGGAATTAACAAGGTCTGAGCAATATGGCTTTTTACTTATAACCTGATGTTTTTAGGCCATGTCATGATACACAATATGTATCTCTCTATTTTGCCATAACCTTGAATTAACACTTTGAATCATGTCAGTATGATGATTCCATGTGTCTGCATTTAAACATTATTGTTCATACTGAATTAATAGGATATTTTAAAAGAAAAATATGCACTTCTCTTTGTTTTCTCACGGGTGATTTCTCAAATAGCAGGGATTAAAGCAAAAAATATAATTAAATAACGTGTTATTGATCTGATTCACTGGCTCGCTCCACCACAGCATCAGTGTTTCCGGTGTAGCTGATTACCAATGAGCAGCTCTGTTCCCTTTCTGACTTTTTATACGGAACCCTGAGGCAGAATAAAGTAGTAGTATTCCCACATTGAAGAGACTCTCTGATAGCAACGTGATGAGAAGCTAGCGGAGGCTAACCTCTAGTGCCTGTGATTAAAAGCAACTGTGTCAATTGAATACTTGAATATTTACAATATTGTCATTTTCTATATCCCACAGGGGGAAAGCCGTGATACACAAAGTATATCTGATATATCCCCCAGCCCTGGCTGCATGTACAATATATCTATACCACTGTAGAAGTCTTCAGTAACTGATGGATATCTTGTAGATATCATTGGAAGTCTATAAAGTTACAACAATTTGACTATATTTCTGTTCACTGTTCTGTGTCTATCCAGCTTTGCAATCTAGCGGAAAACCACAAGGCAGAAGTGGTTTGGCTAGAGTAAATGACAGCAAGACAACCCCGTCTGTGATGGCTCTGTCCAAGTGTACATTATTACCGTATTACATTATTTTACATTTCTGCTACATGACTTAATCCTCATACATAGCTCTAATGCAAACTGTTCATCTATTTTCTGTTATATTAGTGTTATACACTGCAAGCAATTACAGTTCTTGTTGTTTTGTAGTGTAGCAGTGAGGTGCTGAAGCAGGCTTTCTGACAGACTTTCTCTTCTTCCCCTTCTCTGTAGCTGTGGTCAGGAAGACCCAACCTATTCAGCTCTGTGGGGGGACAACAAGGCCTTTGATGAGGTCATCATATCACCCGCCATGCTTAATGAGCACATGCCCCACATGGTTATGGAGGGCCTAAACAAGGTCTGTTTAATCTTTGTGCATGCAGATAAAAAAAATAAGAGGTGCTTTGAATCTAATCAATGATGATAAGTCTTTTGAATCTTGTTCCTGATATACAACACAGGGTGAATGAATTGTTGGATAAAGAGCATGTGTGAATAATGTCATTATAAAAATGCAAATGCCTTCACAAATATTGTCAATAACTGCTTATAAAGGGGAATACCACTGTTAAAAATAAATGTGATAATGGATAGATTTTAT
Source organism: Rastrelliger brachysoma (assembly GCA_024605115.1). Taxonomy (NCBI): domain Eukaryota; kingdom Metazoa; phylum Chordata; class Actinopteri; order Scombriformes; family Scombridae; genus Rastrelliger; species Rastrelliger brachysoma. The sequence continues at coordinate 10,743 of JANJYP010079815.1, forward strand.
TCTAACAAAAGTTAGACAGCAATAACACAGTATTAATAGAGTTCACGAATACACTATTTTTAGAGACATCTTGAGAATTCATTTTTAACAAATCTTTAATCAAGTAATCAAGTAATTGGTTAAACAATATAATTGCTGGTATGATTCACTCTGTTGCGCTTTAAATAATAAATTTCTACATTCAATGACAGAGGTCAGTTTCACAGGCTTGTAATAGAATAGAAAAAAACTGTACTACCCCTGGGAAAAATTATGGACTTCTAATCACAAACATGCCACAATTTTTTATTCAAAATGCCAACTTTCTAGTTTTAAGAAACATAAAAAAGTGTTGTGGTCAGTCACAATTGCTTTTTTTAAATGAAACATAGGAAAATCAAATTCAATCTGCTAATTCGTCTGCTAACAAATCCCCTATAGGAAATGGGATTTACATACAGAAAAGCCAAACAAAAGCCATCATTAACACCTGGATAGATAAAACACAAGTTTACAGTTGGTTAAAGAAAAGCAATCATGGACTGTGATTGACTGGATGCAAATGATATTCAGTGATGAACTGTGGGCAAGATGATGAGGCTAGAACTTTTGTTTGGTGCCATTCTAATAAAATGTATGAAGAAGACTGCCTGAAGAAAACCTGGAAACTTCCACACTCATAGATGATATGAGGCTGGATGTCAGGTAAAGTTACAGGGGAGATGGCAGTCATTGCATCTTCAATATTTGTACAAGTTCAGATTGAAATTTCGGGCACTATTCACATTCCATCAATTCAAAGGATGTTTGGTGATGCCACAGGGCAAAACACATGAAAACTTTCCTTAAGAAAGACATATGTCAATGGCATGGCCTGCAAATAGTCTGTATCTCTTTTCAACTTACAGACTTAACTTTTTCAAAAGATAGTTCGGATTTTTTTTTTAGAAATTAAATGGAAACCCTTCTGTCATTTAAAACTGCTAAAGAGTTTTGACATAAATTGAGAAAACTCATTAGAAAATGTATCTGGTCTCAAAATGTCATCATTGAATACCTCAGCAATCAAAATATAGAGATAGATGTATTACATTAATAAAAATTGGATTTTAAAAAACTACTGCAAAGACACAAGATAAAATCTTTTGTATTTTAAAATTCAGTGGTATACCCCTTTAAAGAGCATTTCCAGTCATAATCAATGTTTGTATCAGAAATTACATCACCTATCATCAGTTCATCTCATACCATCCTTATACCCAACAGCAGCATTCAAGGCTCAAGGTTGCCAATATTTAATTGCCATTTGTGCATAGACCAGCAATCCAGACACATTGGAATTTTTGTGCAGGGCTCTCTGAATCAATCATTTAAGAAGTAAAAAAAAAAAATTGTAAAAGTTAAAAATAAAAAAGAAAGAACAAATAGGCACTGTACAAAAGGGGGTAGCATGTACAGAGTCAATAAATACAAGTACTCAGCACAAGTCATTGGGCAATGGGAAAGAAATCTATAAATAAGTTATATGGACATATTGGACATCTTTGGGAGGGAGGGATGTTGTACATGTAGGGGGTACTGCACTTTTATAGTATTGCACATACATATATTTCACAGATGGTGCTTTAAATATTGCACATAACATCCATATTGTCAGATGATGATTTGACTATTGCACATAGTACCCGTATTACACAGATGATGATTTAGATATTGCTCATACACACATATTCACAGATGATAATTTAAATATTACACATGACAGGTGAAGTGGGGTAATGTAGAGCGTGCATATGTATATATATGATCAGTACTTTTGCTTTGTCATCAGTCTGCCCGTGGCAAGGAAGAAGCTATTAAAAGCACCGGGCATATTTTAAAATTGTTCTGTGGTCGCAAGTTTTGTCCTTTTTCTGGTCTATTATTGTTTTAAAAATCATTTTAAAAAGATAATTTTAACCAAAACTAGACTTGCCATGACGTCAGCAAGGTTCATTTCCGGGTCAGCGAGCACCATACACTAGAGAACGGTTACTCTCAGCCAGAGGTGTCATGTGACTTGAACATAACTGAATATAAATGTCTACACGCTGCAGTTGGGTGTATGGATGGTATGAGATGAACTGATCACATGATTTCTGAGATAAACATTGATTATGACTGGAAATGGCCTTTAAGTGACTGACTTTGATTCGATGGCCAATATCCGCAGGGTGGATCATCATTAACCTCCAACTTACCACTCATTTTTTTTCCCTTCACGTTGTTCTAGTAGCAAAGCATGGGTAACTGTTCAGTCATGGTTGGTTTCATGGTGTCCTCCGGTCTATATAGGTGCATGATTCACAGGCACTGACAATCTTTTCTGGTGACAGGGTATTAACATGTATGTTTGCATGTGATGGAATCACTTTGTGAATCGTTACGTGGTTTTGTTCGTTTTTGAGGTTCAGTATGTCTGTAAATGGATGTTTAAAAGTTCTGTGATGAAGTTTTCTACTGTTTCTGTGTGTGTGCGAGCATGCATGTGTGTGGTACCAAGGCTGTAGAATGATACCTTTGGTGTTTCTGCAGGTACTGGAACCATTTTGTCCCCTGTCTGAACAGGAAAACCCAGAATCAAAGGAGCCAGGAGTCAGTCGACCTACCTGCAGTACCACTGTGTTCATAAACTCACAAACAGAATGCAACTCTAATCTTGATCTCTCTGATGCCCCTTCACTCAACCACAAAGATTTATCTTGCACTGCCTCCCTCACAGAGACTGAACCACTCTCTGTCCCTCTGACTGTCAATGCTTCTCCTTCTTTTTCAGATGCTGAGTCTGTTCCTCCTTCTCTTCTGTCAGACTGTACCTCTGCTCCAGAGTCTCGCTTGGTGTCTGTGCCACCACTTTCTAATAATCCTTTAGACCCCTACTCAGGAGTTATTTCAGTTGAAGATGATTCATACATTCCATCACAAATCCAAACAGACCCACCCAACTCTCCTCTTTGCATAGAAATGAATCATACTCCTCCTTCTGAAATCCTCACTTATGAGACTCAGTTTGAAAAGCAAGGTAGTTAATATTGCATAGCTATTTACAAAAGGTGAGATTTGTCTTTTACAAGTGCCAAACAATTCTTGTGATTCTCTAACACTGGCTTTATGACATTCAGTATTAACCTTGGCCACTGCGCACAATATCAGCATCAAGCCATCTGAATATTATTGCCTCTTGGGAAACCTAAACACTGCCATTGTTACTATTAATACTATCGTACAACTAAAATGCCAGACTAAGATAATATTCAAATGCTTCAAGAGCATTAGCTTAAAATGATGAAAACATTATTCTGAGTAAGAATTTGGGCTCAGTCCAAAGATTTTTACTTTGGTATTAACATTCAAGAAACAGTTGCAGTCATCAGAGAGGAGGTGGAAAAAGTTGTTATTGCTCTTTCCACTTAAATACCTGTGGCTCGATGCAACAGGTCCAGGCATGTTGACTAGAGGCTGTCAGGAGGCATGGGAGGAAGAAACTTGAAAAGTTGACAAAGCAAGTTGCTGCAATGCATATGTAAATCACAATAAGTTACTGTGGTAAATCTAATTACTACATAGCTCCTGGAATACACCAGAGACTAATAGTGTATAGTACAAGAAATATGTAATCCTTTTAAAACCCATCAATAGTCAACAGTAGCCTTTCTACACCCTGTAAGTTGATGACTCCAAATCCACCTGCTTTCTTTCTCTTGAAAATGAGATTCATCATCCAGTTTTCCTTGAATCAACCCTTCATTCTTTTCCATTCCTCTCACAGCTAAGGTACATTTGGTCAAGTGCTGTGGCATGAACTTGGTAACTCTGTCCCTCGAGCTAACAAGTTTTTTGTATTCCCAAAGTTTCCATGGTAACCTAATTTCTTCCACATTATCTGCTCTTTCTTCCTCTTTGGCTGGCTTCTCTCAGGGTTTTTTCAGTTGCTGCAGCTCCTCTCCTCTGGATCTTTTTTTTTATTTTTGAAAGCACATTTTCAGCTTTTCCTCAATTTTAATCCCTTCAAGGAATTGTCAATGACTCATCAACTGCAGATGGAGTAACAAGGGGGAACAACTTTTTAAATATGGGGTACTCTGTTCAACACCATTGCTCTGCTGTGAAATTGCTGCTTACCAAGTTTTAATAAGACTGAAAAAAGGAAGTTAAACCCTTGTGTCTTGATCATGCATCAATTTCATCATGCTGGGGCATACTGTAATGTGCTTTCATTTATGTATAGATGGCTATAGGAATTGCAGAACTCACATCATACATTTTCTCTGCATAGAATATGCTGGCTCATGCTCTGTGTTTTTAGTAGTTTCTTGGTAATAGTGACTTCAGCTGCTGATTATATGTTTTATGTTTGTGCCAAATATTTGCTATAAGTTATCACTTACAGCAGTCTTGTTCTCATGTATCATTGATATTACTTACTTGTGTAACCTCATCATGCTTTAATATGTGATAACCATCCTCATTACTCAAACATTGAAAACATGCTTGTTTTAAAGCAATTTTTAACATCCATAACACACTCATTTTAAAATTTTAAGTCTTTGTTTACATTACTTCTCATTTAGTTTTGACATTTTATGTTTCATTGTCACATGTATTGTGCTTTTTTGTGTTTTCATGTCTACTTGCTCTAGTTGCTCTAATTATTTTTATATCATCATGTTCTTCCATCAAGTGTTCTAACTCATTAAAGCTAACCAAATATATGTAAATGTGTGTTGATGTGATTTGCTGTTAGTGGTCGTTTCCCTCACATTTTTTACTATTTACACAACACAGTTCAAATGTAAACAGGATTTCTTGAATGTTTTTGAAGTTGCATATACAGTAGTATGGATTGCTATCACTTGTCATGGTGCGGGCCTTATGTAGTTCTTCCTCAGGCATCCATGACTCCATTGTGGGTGTTTAATGTCAGTTGAAGTAGGAGTGAGTGCACCTTTAGTTTTCACTTACATTTATCTGAACCACTATGTGCCTTTTTAATACTATAATAGCAGATGCAACCATTTGTGCAGTTAAATGCGGATGTAGTGGTTTTATGCAAGGTGTCATTTAAAACTTCTGCTATCTCTAAGGGTGTTCCAAATACAACCAGACGTTGGTGAACATGAATTTAGTGTGTGTGTGTGTGTGTGTCCGTGTGTGTGTCTGTGCGTGTTTTGATGATGTATTCCCATACTAATGATGGCCAGTGGATTATTTGAGGTTTATCTAAAGCTTATTTTTATCTCACCTTTTGGCATAGAAAAAGGATTCAGAAAAATATGTTAATTTATTTGTTAGCAAAGTTTGGTGTTTTTCAAATCCAGTTTTTGCAACAGAGGGTCGAATGAAATATGTGAAACATTTTGTTTGTTAGTTTTAATGTAACCCACTGATAAAACGGTGTCATTCCTAGTGTCCTGGCATGTGCTTGAATGTTGTTTTTAGTTTTTGTGGTTTACCCTACATCAGCTGACACCCAAGAGGTGTGCACTGTTCTTGGGTGCACTACTACAGGGTATTTTCAGTTTTCTGAGTAGCAAAAATCTATCTGTTAAGTCGACAAAATTAAGTAAGTATCTAAACATCTTTTGAATGTTAATTGGCTAAGTGCAGCAGAAATAAAATTTGAACATATACCATTTGGGTGAGGGATGCACTTTTTTGTACATTTTTGTACATTCTCCCTGTTTTCATGTTATCATACTTTTACATATTATGTTTAGCAATAATGTCTGCCATGCTACAAGTCATGTGTCTGTGTATACTTTTGTGCTTATAACAGGTGCTGGAGAATTACAACAAGGGGAAAACGGCTTTGCTGTCAGCAGCAAAGATCATGGTCAGCCCAACAGAAGTCGACTTGAACCCAGAGAATATATTCATGGATGCATCAACAACGTCCCATCAGCCGACGCCTACAACCCACCACCGCAGGAACAGTAGTGTTCGGTTAGTACATCAGGCACCACTGTGGGTGTATGAGATCCTAAAAGAATGTATAAAACAGTTTGCTTTAATCATCAGTTTCCCCTATAACCTAAAATACTGCATAAGGGTTAAAATTTTCCTCATATATGTAATTTTCTATCAAACCAGTACTAAACAATACTACTGCTACTAATTACTACTTTATTGTTTTCTCAAAATTATTATTTCTGTCTGTTCCTTTTGGTTTAAAAAAAAAACAAGACAAAAACCATTGTTACGGTAAGCAAAGCATGCAATCACTAATTGTTCATAATGTGCTCCCTTCTCTCATGCACGCATGCACGCTGTCCGACTACAGATCAGTTGCAACATATGGTAGTATTGAGTTCCCCCCTCGCCCTCTCTGGTTTAGTCCCTGTCCAAAATGAGTGTGAACCTCTGATAGTGATGGTTGAATTAAGATGTTAGTTTTCCTGTATTAGACACTAATACAAGAGGGTACGCTAGGGTACACCTCTGGCCTCCCAGTCTCCCCTTTTCTGTTTTTTCTTCCATATATGTAATGTTTTTTCTTGTGTACACATAGGGCCTGATTTACTAAAGGTTTGCGTGTGTAAAAACGTGTGCCGATTCAATATCACCTATAAAAAATGTGCAAGCTGATGTACTGCACTGTGGTTGGTGTCTTTCAAAAGTGCAAAATAGTATGCGCTGTCCATTTAGTATGTTTGCCATAATGAATATGCAGTATGGGGCGTTTTAACCCCAGTGTCCAAAATACATTGAGGAGAAAATGCAAATAGGTTATTTAGCACACACATTGTGATTTACCAAACTCGAAGGTGATTTTGCAGACACTAAGTGCATCTGTAAATAATACCATTTGAAGGACAGGTATTAACTAGCTGCACACTGTGCACACATGATTTCTGTCAGTGTGGATACAATGACATAATATTTATTTTATTTTATGTATATTTGATGTGGACCTAGCAATTACATTGGACAAACCAGATGCATTGTTTGAGTGTTTTCGCACAAGTGCTAATTCACAACACTTGTCAACAGGCAGGTCTTGATAAGATTGAGTAATTAAAATATAAAGAAAGGAAATAGAAAAGAGCAAACAAAGAAGAAACAACAATAACAAATTAAAAGAAAAGGAAAGGAAAATAATGCCAGCAATTGTCAATGTTACATGGTACAATGTACATAAATAGGCTAGAGAGCAAAGGTAATATGCTGTACTGTACTACAGTACTTTTTCCACCCGTTTAAAAACTTTTGGAGTGGAATATCTTTAATTGTACTAACAGCATTGACTTTGTCACAAATACTCTCCTACATGTCAGTTTTTCTGGTAATTTCTTGTTGTTATAACTCACTGTATTTGTTCCCCTTTACTAGAACCTGATCAAATTTTATTTTGCACTTGCAGCTTTCTACTCATTGAACTCTCCACTGACACGCAAAACCCTCATTTAAATACTGGAGTAATTTCCAGCCTGTTGCACCTGTTTTCATTTACGCAGTTATTCTTAGTAGATCACCCACAAAACACACGCAACCTAAATGCGCAATCTATTGGACTGTGCACGCAATTTACTTGGAGCCTTAGTAAATCAGCCCCTTAGTCTTAAGTATCCAGATATTGTTTAAATACTAACACTTTCCCAGTTGTCTGTTGATAAACCCTCTGTAACTTGATTTGATCCATTTTACATCTGTCTTGTGTTTTGGATCCCCTTACCCTTTTCCTGTCACTATTGTCCATTCCTTTCTTCTCATCTCCTATCCTCTAGTTCATGTGCCCAGTCTGAAATATCTCTGGATGGTTTCTCTGAGTGCCCTCCTCCTCCAGTCCCCGTAGTGCTGCGTGGAGCACGGGAGCGCCTTGCAGTGGAGCTGAGAGACCGTAAAGCACCGTTAGCTGTCATGGAAAGTCTCTCAGATGCTGAATCCCTCTATAGCCTCGACTCCCGACGCTCCTCAGCTGCACTAAGGGGTTCGCCAATGCTGAGTAGCCTCCCATTCCCTTTGGATGCCCCCATTCCAGAGGAGAACCCATCTCTCAGCTCCCGTACTGAACTTCTGGCTGCCGACTGCCTCTGCCAGGCTACGCCAGAGCACCTGGGTGAGGTTGGACCCTTCTTTACCCCACTGGAATCCACGTCCACCCCAGATTATCCAATGCGTCTGTCCCCTGCCACACCACACTACAGTGGACAACATTCCCCAGCTCTGCTTAACCAGAGCACCTTGGCTCAGCCTTTCAAGCCAGAGTCCAATGCCAACCCAAATATGCTTCCTGATGAGGATCACCAACAGATACCTGATGTCTACAGCCCAGGTAGCACACCTAATGCTCCACTCAGCCCACAAATTGGTTCTAGACCAATGGATTCAAAAACGGAACAGTGGGAGATGGACACAGAAGAGAAAAGGTTCAGTGCAGAGACCAAACCAGCAGCTTCTACTCCTCCACCCCAACTATCCAATGGGAACCCCAGCCAGGCAGTGTTGGAATTTGCCCAGTACTTGGACTCACTATTCAGACTGGACGGCAGCAGCTCGCCACCACTGGAATTATCTGATGGAGAGTCAGAGTCAGGCCGGGGCTCTTGTGGGCACGGGGAGGGCTTGGGAGACGGACAGCAATTGGATGACAAACAACTTATGGCCAGAGCAACACTGGAGCCTAATCTAGTCCCCAAGCCCCCACGCACATTTGCTGGATCTGCTGACCCCTCTTCTGGCATCTCTTTGTCACCTTCCTTCCCTCTCTCGTCGTCTGAGGAGCTCAATGACCTCTCCCCTGGTGAGGGTGCCCCACCTGCCATACACTCCATACGAACATCTACCCCTTGTCACTGTCCTGAAGAGAACACGCTGTCCTCTATGGTGTAGTGGGCTCCCAAGACTTCCATTGCTCTAAACTGGAAGGTTCAGTCATCCAAAATTTTAAAACATATCACAGTACATGCATGCGATGGAATGCGGTCACTCATCAGAGATCCAGTGACAAAACTTGACTGACCAACACACAAAGTATTTCCATTCTTCAGGTGTCCCCTTTGAACACTGTTTATACCATTTTCACACTATTGCAATGACTAAAAATAAAAGATACCTCTCTCTGCATGCCAGGGGGCTGTGCTGCTTTCGGGTGAAAAAAAAACAAACTGTAGCTTCATAATGCCATTCCAAAACAATGCTGTCTCACCCACATAGAGACGCCTCAGCATTACATCCGTTCCCTGACATAACAAAATTAAAGGGAGAATAGTTAACTGAGCAGGGATTCAAAAACTTAACACTGTAGAATGAGGTTAGCATAGGCACATCATTTGGGTTGATGTACTGTACAACTTCCTGCACCCACAGCAGCTCTGGATTTTTTTT
>JANJYP010079834.1:0-12808 GCA_024605115.1 Rastrelliger brachysoma
AAAAAAAGCAAACTTAAAAACTAATGAAAATTTCAAAACTCTTACAACCCTGATCTGAATGTACAGAGAAGAGAGAAGAGACCATATATTTGACAAATGTCCCCAGCTGGAGTGTAAAGCTTGACCTTCTGTGCTACCTTATAAATGTTAAATTCACACAGATTGCTACAAATCAAATGTAATGTAATGTTTTTAATACAGTTGTCAATGAAGTGTTTAGAGTTGTTTAGCTCAAAGTGAAGAGGACCTGGAAGTTTGATACAGGAACATTTCGTGACGCTCACTCAAAGAGAACAGAGTTACAGTACAAGTGGAACACTGTGTAATGCCACTCAGTAAANGGAGTTGTTTAGCTCAAAGTGAAGAGGACCTGGAGGTTTGATACAGGAACATTTCGTGACGCTCACTCAGAGAACAGGGTTACAGTACAAGTGGAACACTGTGTAATGCCACTCAGTAAAAGAGTATTTAAACCATTCACCAAAGGCTTACTACCTTTAAATAAGATTAATGTTTAGACATATACATTGACATATATTATTGATTGTTTAACTGCTTAGACTGCTTATATGCTTATGTTGGCCTACGTTAGCTGAAGTCAACCAGGTCACTTAATGTACTGACTTTCTGCACGAAGCATTGCATACCACCTGCTAGTCTCATCAAGACAGCTACATATCCCAGCCAATGTCAACAGACAGAAATGTTAAGCACTCCAAAACACACAAGTCAGGAGCTACTGTTCCCAGAATAGAAAATAACTAGAAAATCACCTNGATAAAGCACTCCAAAACACACAAGTCATGAGCTACTGTTCCCAGAATAGAAAATAACTAGAAAATCACCTCAAGAAAACAAATATCTCCTCAATAATGGTAGTTTTTAATTTTGAATTTACAGGAACAAAAATGAAACATACTGTTTAATCATATTTTAAAATTTACATCCAAAGAGGGATGTAATTTTGGAAACCTCCTTTGAATTGAGATGTCAGCAGAAATCTCATTAGGGAAATCTAAAAAATCAAATAAAAGGAAAAAAAAAAACATCGGTAGTGCAACTTCAGCAATGAAAATATCAACAGTAAAGACAGGGAGTGGATTGTTAATCTACAAAGTTTGTGTGTTTAAGTGTACTGAGATAAACACAAACTTTTGACTCCCTCAAAGAAAAAAAAAATCATGCAGTTAATGCGTTAAATTCTTGCCAAACCTCCAGTTTAGCACTTTCAATACACATGCAGAGACACACACACACACACACACCAACACACACACACTCACTACACTTCTCCTCCCACTTGTAGGGCCTCTTCTCACCCATTGTGAAAGAGAAGAAGAATCTGTAGTGTTCTCACCCCTCCTCTGCCCCGGATTGATTTTATATAGCGTTCCAAGAGGAGAGCAGGATAATGAGATCACAGCATGCATTTTTCATGGACAGGATGAAAGCGCAACAGACACAGCTCAGAATCTACATTTCAAATAAACTGCAGCCCACGTCCCTCCCGAAAGAACCTTTTGCCTCAGAAAATGAACCCATCCTTCAGCGTTCTGCCTCTAAAACTAAAGACAATAACCTTTACAAATGCTGAAAGACGCCAGTATGTAGGAACTCAAATGCAGCTGGAAACCCTTACTCTGCAGACTTTTGTCGAAATTAAATGACAACGAGGAACAAAGGAATTGAATTTTTAATGAAAAGATGGGGACTTGTAATCTGATAGTCTTTTTTGTTGTTCACACAGATGCAAAGGATTTAAATTCATTGAGTCCTAAACCTGCTAATACCATCCTTTACTTATTGTTATGTCTGTTTGAACCAAATTCACATTTTACAATCACAGTATTTACATATTTATATTTCTTTATATATTCATAATTAGCCTACTATATCTTATGTATAATGCATATGAATCTGTATGAGCAAAATAATGACATCAGGGGTGTCACACTCATTTTTAGTTCACGGGAAACATATGCAGCTCAATTTGATTTCTAGTGGGTAAAACCAGTATAACCATTGCATAATAACCTATAAATTTTATATAATATGTCTTAAGAAAAATGAGCGGTTTCAATAATGTCTCTTTTACATAATTTTACAAAGAAGTGACTTTAAGAATATTAATGGTTTAAATATAATCAGATAATTGTATTCTGGTTAGGTTGGAAATACCTCTGAGGTAGGTTACTCAAAGTTTAATTGAAATAAGGTAGCAGGTACCAGGTCTTCACAGCTGCATCAATATTAGGTGTCAAATCCTGAGCAGCTGACAGTTTTCATAAAGTCATTTGGGTGCTTGTGTGTGAGTCTGGAATGCAATTTAGCTTTATTGATGTTCATCACAGAAAAAGCTTGTTCACAAAAATAAGTAATCCCAAACAACATTTTTGCAGCCAAGGCTGTCAGTTTGATGTACCCTGGTCAGAGATACTGATAGAATGTGTACAAGCCCGCCAAGGGAAATTTGTATTTGAAATCTGAATCACATTTTCAAGTTGCTCAGCTCAGGGTGGATCAGAAGCATCAGCTGTGGATGGTGGTTGGAAATAAGTGAGAATAGTGGTATATTTTATTGAAAAATCACTTTTCTGTGATTTTCATTCTTTGCAAATTTATCTGGTTCTGGCCACACACACACACACACATACACACACACACACACACACACACACACACACGTTTGACAAATCTGTTTACGCAGGGTTTTTATGCACATGTGTTATCAGTAAAGAAAAATGCTCATGTCTCTTAAAGTTGGGAGTTAAATTTGTTATGGTTAGATGCAGTCACAAGTGTACAGTTTTTTAACCTGCAACAGAGTTGCAGCATAGTTTTCTGTTAATTTCTGTTGCATACAACACTGTATTTTAATTTATTTGATTTTTTTCATGACCAAATAAGTTATATACGTTATATAAAACATGGATTAATAAATCCCACATCTTTCTTCACATTCTTGAGGAATCAGTGTTATTTAGGTAATGTGTATTTTATGTGCGGAGTTTGACACAAAAGCTGTTTTCGCATTCACCCGCTGAAGGGGAAAAGTTTCTCTGAGCTCTCCTTAAATCTTTATGATGTGTAATATGTGTATATAACAACAAAGATGTATGAACTCACAACACATTTTATAGCCAATTATAGTTAAATATGTAATTTGCACCAGTGTGATGTTTTCATTGAAGCAGGAGACACTTTATGTGTAGCAGTTAAACTTTTAAAATCAATATTTGGATTTAATATTTTTTTTATTTTTCCAAGGAGGGACAAAAAATAAAATTAATTTGCAATGAGGTAATTCAGTTTTTTGCAGCAAAATCATATCAGAAGCAAAATATTACTTGAAGAGAATATTTTTCTAAGAGCTTTTTTTTAAAAAAAAAAAAAAATGTCCTAAACAACTGCCATCTGCAGCATCCCCTAAACCCATTTGCAGCCATTTCCTCTGGCTGTGTGACAGTGCGAGGAGAGACAGCACAATAACAGTGATTACATTCTGATAAAGGCAGTAATTTCATTGCGGCAGGCAGGAGCTACTGAGGAGCGCAGCCGTGAACGTTTCACCAATGCAGATGTCCTGTTGCAAAGGCATGTTTCAACACGGTGACACATGCTCGGATCAGTAGCGCTCTTTGCACTACAGTTTGGCCAGTGAGGGTTTCTGCTAAGCTCATCTCAGTTTGACCCATTAACTCCTAACCACTAACTGATAGCACAGCCAATGTCGGGAAAGCTGTTTTTGAAATGTAATACATTACAATAATAACGTCTGTGTAGACTAACTTGTCACTGGTTGTACTGTTTTCTTTATAATGTTCACTAAATAACCTCGAAAGTATGAAAAGTTGCTATAATTTTATAATAATTAAAAACTGCTTTAGTTGAGGTTTGGTTGAAATTCAGTGGAAAGAGATCAGAGAAAGATATTTTCCAAGTATAGCCTTGTTTGCTATTAGTACAAAGTGGTATGCAAACATCTGTGTATGATGTCAAAGTCTCATGTTTTCTCATCCAACAAACCAAACCAACATCCTGCCATGTTTGTTTTGCTTCTGTGGTGCTATAATAAAGTCACACTACTTCTTAATTTGCCTCTGAAGGCCACCATTTATAATTTATAGTCACACAGGTTTTCTTTTCATAAAAGTTGAAAAATTTGGTAATTTTAAGCATTTGAACGAACAACCAAAGCTCTCTTTCCTTCCTCAAGATGAGTGAGATGTATGTTTTTTTTGTATTTTTGAATGTAGATATAATGATGCCCTTACACAGTATATATGTAATATATAATCCTAACTACATGACTGTGATACATAAAAATATTTGTGCCAGAAGGTAGCTAGTACAAGTGAGGGAAAGGAAATTACAGAACAAATATTCCAAGAAAGAGGAAAGATTATTATTATATTTTTAATTCTAAAACAATTCATAATTAAAGCTGTAAGCTGTGATGAACGGGCCCTTGTGCCCCACGCATGTTGGGCTGTGGCGCAGTCAGCCAGCAGGCATGTAGATACTGAAGCATAGATATGTATTCAGGACGGGAAACTAATCAACCACAAGACATTTGGTGCAGATTAGTGCATGTCTGTTAAGTTACAATTGCTCTCTGCTTTATGGCAAATCATCAGAGTCTGACGCCGTACCACGGTGAGGCCAAAACTTTGATTTTGAATACTCATCATCACAAATGTCCTAAGATAAAACTGAATACATTGGATGAACGTTGAATTTAAAATGTAAGAGAACTGCTTAAAAATTTAAAATGGTTGAAAAAGCGGAAAATCTGAGCTGGTTTTACAAGATGGCTGACTTCCTGTTGGAAATACAGTCTGGTTCCAAGGGGCTTTTTTGTGTGTTGGGGCATGATTCATATTCTCTATTAATTAAATTTTTTTGCATCAGTCTGGAAGCCAGGGCTTCAATTTTGAAGATTTCAAGGGGGCACTGTTGAGTCATTTTGACACAAAATAAGCTATAGGACGTTTATGGGCACCAGTCCAGATGTGTATGTCAAGTCTCCAGGCTATAGAAGGATCCTTTGCCCCTCAAAAACAGCATTGTATTTCATAGCAAAGGATTGTCGCCATGGCAACAGCCTTTGACTATGAGTCATGAGCTTCCAGATGTAGCATCACCAAGGTCATATATCTTAGCTGAGTCAATTTCAAGTGCCTCTGCCTAATGCTCTAGGAGTTATTACTGAAACAGTGACTTGTGTTACTTCCTGTTGCCAGTAGGTGGCACTATGACTGTGAATGAATATGATGCATGTCTTCAGATTAGGTCTCTTAACAAGCATAAGACATTTTGGAAAGGACCATGTTGAAGTCACCAACTTCAGGATATACAATATACACAAAATTTTTTAGGGGGATCTGATCAATGTGCTACCTACAGGGCGTTAAAGGTGGCACTATGACTCAGATCCATTATGGACACATGGATCTGTTCCGGGCGGTACTCTTACCAAGCACAAGACGTTTGGGCCTCATAGGATGATGTATGCTGGATTTATGGCCATTCCAATTTTTATGGTGAGGGAAAATCAAACAATTTTTTAACAGCACGTCATCTCCGAGGTCTGCAGATGAAACTGACTGAATTTGAAGTCGCTGAGGTCAAATTTGTTGGAAGAGTTGAATAAATGATGAGGGCTGGTATCAACATAATATACTTCATCATGCCCCTGGTACCACATAGGTGATTCCACCGAGAGGAAAAAAAAAGGGATGTCATTTTACCGCCATAGGCCAGATAATAGAACAACATCACTTTATATGATAACACATCATAATAGTTCAAAATCACATTCATACTGACAATCAAGACCAAGTAAATTTTTGACTTCAGGAGACAGGAGATTTCTGTCCTCCCTGAATTCACTTTGCATAAACATTTGATATGTACACTGCCCCAGGCAAACCCACTTGCCAAAGCCCCAGTGGCATGGCGAGGGTCTCCCCATATATGTTAGGAGGCTGATAAGTGCACGTTCATAACATAACTGCTGATCAACCAATTTTGCAATGCCCCGGTAACACCTGCCCAACCTGCGCCGAGGGAGAGAACAGACCCCTGTTGCAGCTACCATCCCTAGGGGTGGGTGGGTGGCTGACTGTATCAACCTCACTGATGGGCCTGGCGGTTTTGACACATCTGGGGAACTGCAGAAAGGAACCCTGTTATACAGTAGCACCATAGTCATAACCATGCCAACCTACCCAAGTTGCAGCTATAGAGGCCGCTTCTGAAATTGTGACAATGCTGCCATGGAGGTTTTTTGCCCGTAGTGCATTGAAAAACACTTGAGGCCAAAGTGCTGGGGTTCGGATGAAAAATACAATTTAGAAGCCCCTGGTACACTATTGATGTCCGGCTGCCCCAGTACACTACTATCATCCAGGTAATTATTCACTGTTTATTTGGTGTTTCATTGAGACTGAATAAAGAAAACAACAGATTCACTGATAACAAAAATCATTATTAGTTGCAGCACAAATCATAATCTGATACCTTTTCATTAGCTTATGTTGCCAGGGAGACACTACTATTAATCACATCGAATCAAACCACACACACACACACACACACACACACACACACACACACACACACACACACACACACACACACACACNGCCATTCCAGGCACCGCTGGCCTTCTTCTTGTTCCTGCAATGGCCCGCATATTAAATAGTAATTATAGACCAAATAACCCAAAACAAATATGGGCCTTTTTTGGTAAACATGCAGTCTGCTTGGCTATGTGTATTCTGGGTGTGTGCCAGTTTGGGTTTATCTGGTATTTATTATGGTATCAAGCCACAAAGCATATGAGTCAGATGGAAGTGTCAAACATGTCTGGGAGAGTTTTTGAATGGGGAAACTTTATCTATAACAATGTTTTATTCAAACTTTAATACATTTATGTCGTATTGTGAATAAATTATCATGACATACTGCTTTTAACAGCTGTAAAAACACCCACATTTTTGTCGATTAATACTGTTATACAGAATAAATTTTCCCATTTTTATTGGTCTTGCTTTTAGATTCATCTGAGTCTATAAGAGAATATTAAAACTGTAGATATCTGTGTATGTGTGTATTTTTGCGCAGGTTGCTACGGAGACTATGTTTAATTATATTTCTATGTCTTAGATAAAGTATGACATGATTATTATGTTCTCCAAAAATGCATGATACAAATCCTAAAAATCCACTCTCTGAAACATTCATCAAAGTTTAATCACATATTTTTTAATAGTCAGATCCACTATTGATGCTTTATAAACACATCTGTAGTTCAACATGTGGTATAGACACATTTTATTAGGGGGTTCTTAGTCAAAACTAAACCAGACATTCTGTGTGAATATAAAATATGAATAGTATGAACGAGTTTAAAAGGATGTGTAAGCCATGTTGTGTTTTATGGTAAAATACTCAAGGGACAGCTAAAAACAGCAGGCATCATCTGTTTATATTTACCCCCTATACACTGGAATGTGGGGATTTCACTCTGATTTGTATATGTTAGTATATCTAATCAAAAGTTGCACATTCTACATCACTCAAAAGTAATTGGTTTTCAAGAAGAGCTGTGGTCCAAGCTTTAGTCTGTCCTCTGAGTTTCATTTACCACTACAGCTCAATGGACCAGAATAATCTCTGCTGCTTCTCATTTGCTTTGGTTTATTTTCTACAGAGATTTGGATATTCTGGTGCTGTATATCCTGATTGAGTGGCAGTTCTTATGCAATGTAACGCAATTTCACACTGACAGGGTAAAAAAAAAAAAAAAACAACCTCCTTTGAATAAAAAAAAAAGAAAATAGAAAAAAAGTTGTTTATAACCCCCAACATCCTCTGAGAATTAGCAAATTACTCTGTTGAGGGAAGAAAGAAGAAAGAGCTGCCAAACACACACACACACACACACACACACACACACACACACACACACACACACACACACTACCACTGAGAAATGAACTCTACTGCAGCGTATTTGTCGTTTCTCATCCTGGCCCATCGAGCCTTCTGGATATCACCATTAATGGAAATGCCGAATGTTTTATTTATAAAGAGAGAGTTGTTCCTTGTATTGTTTGGACTGCTAATGTTTAACTGTGTGCCCTGCCTGCCTGAAGATGTCTGTCACAGCATGTCCCCCTTTCTCTCTCTCTCTCTCTCTCTCTCTCTCTCTCTCTCTCTCTCTCTCTCTCTCTCTCACTTTATTATGCTCCCTCTTTCTTCATTAAAGAAGCCACTTTCTCTCATGTGGCAGTGAGTATGCGCTGCAGCTGCACCAGTTAACTCTGGGAAGATGTTCCCTTCTATTTGCTACATGACTGGGTCACAGAACTACAAGCTGTCAAAACAAATTTGTGCACCGACACTATTACGCTGTCATGTTTTAGGGCTCGGTGTGTCTCCTTGTCAGTAGTCCAAACGAGGCGATCTCACCAAAGATAATTGCTCAGGGAGACAAGCGCCAAAGGAAGGATTTTTAACCAGCTATTGAAACAATTTGAATTTTCCTCTGGGCCAAATCTCAACAAGCTTGACACAGGCTGATGGTTGTGGACATATGTGATTAAAAGATGTATGAAAAAAGAAACTTCTATGCCTGCTTTAAAAACCATTAATGAGGTGATCTACTGTATTGTTGCTGTTCTATTGGCTAACGTTACTGAAAGCAAGGATTTAAACATTACTAATTTTCAAGCTTAGATTGTGGTCAGATCACATTTGCGACTGAAGAGACCACTAATTCTTCAAAAGCAGGGTGTCAAATTCATTTTAGTTCAAGAGTCCCATACTGTATAGCCCAGTTTGATCTCAGCTGAGACCAGAAAACTATTGCATGATAACCTACAAATACTATGCTTACTAGCTTTACTATAATAAACCATCTATTTACAAAACTAATGAACAGTCTGACACGTCTTTATGTTTTCTTTCCGATTAATATTTAGGGTGGAAAAATCTCTGAAGTAGCATGACATTTGAATTATTTCACTGCAATTTTGACTACAAACTTATCTAGTTGACTGGATAGGAGCGTATCAATGTTCCCACAGCCCTATATTCCCTTGGTTTAATTATAAAATAAAGAATTTCATCTGTCTTTCAAGCATCGTAGATGAAAAATCATGTCGGTGGGGCGAGGGGGGGCTGCACAGGCCTGAGGAAACATTGGGACTAATGGAAAATCCTTGAGGGAATGTCTGTGGGAACATAGGGATGGCCCTGGCCGGATTGGAGGCCTTGGTGAGCTAGTTTTGGGCTGTGGGCTGTATGTTTGACTCCCCTGCTCTAAAGAATCAGAGTGCTGTTGTTTTGGCTTACACATGAGTAAGATTGCTGTGTTCAATTTAGCTAAAAATAATCTATCAAATGGGAAAACAAACCTATTTAACCAGACTAAACACTGGTTTGAAAATGCCCTAACACTACAGTTATGTTAACAGTGACTACAGGTATGGTAATATTTACCATCTTCACCAGTGTCTCACATCATTCATTTACTGTAATCCCTTTTCTCAACTTTCTGTATGTGTGCAGCCACCCTGCTCCTCTGTTTCCCTCTGGACTTCACTACCATTGTGTGAACTTATCAAAAACTTGTTACCCAAAAGACACTGGGGAAAGCTAAAGCTGTCTGTACTATAAGACCTTTACAGAAAGTAAAGATCTTGTATATGTTAAATTGTAAAGATGTGTGTGAGGAACTTGGTGAAAGGGAAAGGACGTAGTGAGCGGGACAATCAGGGGAGAGAGATATCTATTTGTTTCATCTCCTTAATTGTAGAACTGCCAGTGTATGTATGCATGTGCGCCTGTGGGACCACTAGGAAGCATTGCATGTCTCTTGACAAGTCCCGCCATGTAGCGAGAGACCGCTCGGTAGAGTCGCCATGGCGATGGCAGAGCGAGGAGGAAGAGCGAGCCTTTGTGAGAACCCATGTGGAGAAGTCCATTGATCTGGATGAGATTGTAGCTGGAGAGAATGATTCACTCACTCAACAAAGAAAACAAGAACACAGAGGGGTGAGAGAATATGAGGACAATTCAGAACCCAGAGCTTTTTAAAAACAGTTGTGACTTGTTGAAATCACACCTTAAATCTCACATTTGTTGTCAGAGAGGACCAAGACATGGCTTGATAATCAGCCTGAAAGGTAATTTTGTTAACACTCGATAAATCACTCCAACATTGTTCGTTAGCTGTTTTCTGTGGGTGAGTATTTGATTGCCTAAGTCTTTATATCAGCTGACACTGAGGCCGTGTGTTAACCATTGGAGGGTTTGTATAAGTGCATAAAAGTGAATGGCATTTGATGCTGTTTATTGCAGATGGTTTGCTAGTAGGCAATAAAAAACACCATAGAAATAAATCATTTATAATGTAGGGAAGTAGACAAAGCAATCAAATCCCCCCCTAATACATAGTCTCTGTACAAAGTCTTTTGTAATATTAACAAAAAGAAACAAGCCGGTTATTACTTTCCATGTTACCTAGTTGTGATCCCTCTCTGGCTTAATTTTGTCAATTAAAAGGATTTGATTTACATTTAATTATGATCATTTAAGGTAAAACAGGTGGGCTATTACTCAACTTGCATTTAACAGTTTGGCTAGTGCTCTTATAACCAATTAATCAGTCTTTATTCATGGTTACATTGAGTTAAATATAATGAACTCACACAGTCTCACAGCAGTAGTAGTCACAAATTTAATCTATATATGTGCACAAGGACATGAATCTAACTTTCAAACTGATGTATTTCAGATGAATGTCTTTCATGCCTGAAATACAGCACTACTACTTTTTTTCTAGTAGTCAGGCTTGGGATTTTTTTTTTAACTCACTGATGGTTTAACAACAGTATGATTACATTCTGGTTAGGATTACTACTGGATTAGGTTTAGAGAATCATAGTTTGGGTTCATTTATGCTGCATTTAATTAAGATAGCCTTCATCATCATGGCAACTTAAACAACACAACAAATAATTGTCCCAACTTGTGGTTGGAATTTGGGAAGTGAACAGAGGTCTCCTGCACTTTCTTCTCACTTATTTATGTAACTATCCACCCAACCTGGCACCTCCAAACATGAAGCTTTTGTCATATACAGCAGAGGTCAGAGATGACACCTAACACTCAAACTTGCTGCAGGAACAAAAATATACTTCTAATTCGAAAACAAAGGTTTGAATGGCATGCAGTGTTGTGAAAACAATGGAAAAGTTGTGTCCATGTACAAAAATTTCATCACTAAATTTCATGACAATTTGACAATGGAGAGGGTTGATTTTGCAGCTCTCAAATGTAAAGGATATCAAGTGTAAGAATAGCAAGTGGACTGACAAAAACTGTCTTTATTTATAAGGATGTACATGCAAGAAAACAAAAAAAAAACTGACTGACAGAACAGATTTAACAAAATATCTAAGGACTGAAGTGAAAACCAAGACTTTAATGCTACATTTACATGTAGCTGGGTATTTTCAGAAACGGATATTTCACCCTCACTTATTTTTTTTTTTTTTTCTGTTTTCAGAAAAGGTTTCATTAACATTAACCCGTTTTCATTTACCTGAACCCAGTGAGTATGTGTGTGGGAGAAACGGGGAGAAAGGGGAGTGAGTTTACTATTGCTGGGCTGGAGAGGAGTGCAGGAACAAAGTCGAGTTCCAAAATCCAGAAAACATACTCTTACATAATCCAAATATAAATCAGCAAAACTAAATGACTAAAGAGACACAAAACCCATGAGGCTATGACAAAATGTGGTGACAGAAGAGCAACAGTTTGGTTTATGTGTTGTGTAAGAACGGCATCCAGTTGTTATGTCACCACAACCATTATCACATGGGGACCATCCCAGTTTGTCGGCAGTGACATCAACAGCGGGGCAACCGAGAGCAGGAAACAATTTTTATACATTTTCACAGTGAGAAATCAGATGAAAGCGAACCAGACAGAGAGAGAGAGAGAGAGAGAGAGAGAGAGAGAGAGAGAGAGAGAGAGAGAGAGNAGAGAGAGAGAGAGAGAGAGAGAGTGAATGTGCCTGCTTGGCCTTTAACGCCTCGGAACCTTTTCTTTCAGTGTGTGAAGTGCACGTGTTGTAAATGTTCCTTCCTAGACCTTCATAAATCATGCTGTGTTATGAGAGGCCCCAGCCCTTTTCTTTTTTCTTTCCTTTTTCTTTTTCTCATCTGCTCTCATTCGCTCTGTCACTCCACCCCTCTCTTCCTCCAGCTTCTCTCTACAGCCTTTGCTTTCAGGTAGAAACTCTGTTGCCATGGCGATTTCTATCGCTGTTATTGCTCCAGCGTGATGAGGAGGGACCTGCTGGCGAGGGGAGAGAGACAGAGAAAGAGGGAGAGAGAGGGAGAGAGAGAGAGAGAGAGAGGGAGGGAGGGAGATGCGGTTATATTTACATTCCCCAACATTCACAGTGGCCGTCGTCTCTGCCAGTATTTATCTCCCTCTGAGAGTCACCACTCTTACTGTCAATTTACTTTTATATTCAAACATCTCAAGTCAGATTTGAACAATGTGGGCTGCGTAAATACAGCACGTTTATGTTTATGGCAACTTATTCCTTCTTATTATTGACTTATTAATAGATTGCCTTATTAATTGCTCAATTAATTGATCCACTGGTGGGTGCTTTTAGTGCAACTTCAAGCAGGAAGACAACTGTCAGCATATTTTACCATCACACTGAGCTCTAACTCAACTATTAAAAATTTTCCACTGGGCTCTTGTGCACAGGCTTTTT
>JANJYP010079847.1:0-10231 GCA_024605115.1 Rastrelliger brachysoma
CTAAAAGTGTCATGTATAAAGACATTAAGTCACGAAGGCAAAGGGGATTTTAAGAGAGCTCCTTTAACTAAAGTTGAAATGCTTTGAAAGCTCATTTAATTAGTGTATTTCAGCTGACTCTGCCCCTCTGAACTGTGTGAGTCTGGCCTGTAGAAACAGGGTAGGGATTTCTCACTCTTTAAGTATTGAAAGGCCAGTCAGTATAAAAACAACTTTAGTGTTACATCACTGCGTAAGCTTGTGCACTTGACACACATCAGGGACTTTAAACTGTCCCACATGCAGGCTGACGATCCTGAGACAAATAGTGAAATCTTGTGTCATTAATCTAAAATAGTACTGCTAGATAAACCGGGGGGCTTATTTAGGCTAGATTTCTACTTAAAGGGTTTTTTCCATCCACTATGTGAATATAAGGAGATGGTTTTCACAGAGATAAACAGCTTTTATTTTCAGTTGGGTGCCATTGAACCATTGCAGATGGAGGGGGGTGTGTGTGACAATATGACGCAATTGAAAGCACACTAGTTAAACCTCAAACAGTGAACACGTTAGTCTATAAATGGAGTCAATGAACATCTGTTAAGTCACACATCCCCATGGAGTTTCACACATACACACACAATGTGGGCTCTCTTAAACATAAAGTCTCCTTTTACAGGTTTCATTCTGAGTGATGTTACAGTCTCCTCATTGTTTCACATATCCAATTTTCACATCTGACAATTTATCAATCACGTCGATTCATCATGTTTTCAGTGGATGTTTGAATCACATGCTTTATAGTTTCATGGTATTTTCACTGAGTCTGTTTCATTGCACTTCGACACAGATTTGTCTATGTACAAATTAAAAATGTACACAAAACTAGATGGATAGAAAATCAATAACTGCCTGTATCAGTAGAAGAAATTTAGGACTAATATCTACAGTTTGGCTAATACTATGACCCACTGCAGCGCCAATTTGATTAAAGTTCATGGAAAAATACAACAAAAAAGCAGACTCAAAACAAACAGAAATTTGTGGGATTTTAATGATTTGCAGAAAAATGCCAGAGGCTTGTTGTTGATTTTGCTGAATTTTAACAACATAAGAATGGTGCAGATTAATGATGGTATTTTTTTCATGCATGCTAAAATTCACCTGTCCTTCCTTACAAATTCTGACATGTCAGATCACAAAATTAGACCCATCTTGGGCAGTGTCACATGCAATGAACCTGCAAAATCGCTGTTGTCAAACAATGTTTGAGTACTTTTTGAACAAACCGATATGAAAGTGTTTTTTTTCCTTCCGCCTCATACAGAAAACCATTTAAACTTAATTTTTTACTCAGCACAAACTACGACAACATCACGTGCAAAGAGCAACATAATGCACCACTAATGTCACCATAATGATAACAGTAATATGTCACTGTCTGGCTTTAAATGTGTCTGCATGGAGATGGGTGGCTTAATGTACTAAAGAGTCATATTGTCAGTGAGTCTAACACAGCCATTTTTGAACATGAAAAATGAAGTGACTCATTTATGAGTGCATCTGCTGAAAAAAGTGAGTTAATGTATCACACAGCCAGGGGAAGATCAAAAACAAAGACCTGAGTTCTTTGCCTGTCAAGGAGAGTGGACGTGTTCCTCATGGATGCCCTTCAGATATTACTTGAACATGTCACAACTTTAGAAAACTCACTCATCTTCACAGTGAGCTGGGATGTAAATGCAAACAGTGCATTAATGGGTTTGGATGACTGCATCTGTATGGGGTATAGCTTTCTATTTCTGTCTGTAATGAGCTCAGTGATAGCAAAGTTAGGAACGTTAGTTATGTAAACTGCACTTTCTGTTTGGCGTCACTGAGCTGTTTGTATTACAGTGGGTCTATAATTGGGATGGCTCAGACATTCAATTTGCAAAAGGAAGAGGTCACTCAGGATTTAGAGAGATACATTTTAAGTCCCTAAAGCCCAAGTCATAACTAACAACAAAGACTAATATAAACTCTGTTGTCTCCACTGTCACAGACTTACTGATGTTATACTTTGCAATAATGCAGCATGTGTTATAGCATGTGTCCCAGGTGTAAGCCATATTCTGCGGTTCAGAGGTTTCTGCGTCCACTGCTGTCGACACAGTTGATGTATTCTGCAGTTCACAGACAGCAGATGCTCTCCTCTGTGTGGTGCTTTAGGTGTGGGCCAAATTCATCTTCACCTTCACCTTCAGCCATTGACACTGTCTGATGACTTGTGTCAACCCATAAACCAATATTATCCAGGTCTGGAGAGAACTGCATTAGCTTGATTGGGGAACTGACAGGTCAAAAATCAAGGTGGGGTTGATGTGATACATTCTGAGACTCAGATTAAATTGTTTAAGCTGCAATAAACAACATTTTATATAAAAAATAAAAAGATATTTTGCATTCAAACAGGAATACTTTTGTAAAATGGTTGAAATTAGTGTGGGGTATGAAACATGTAAGAAACTTTCTCTTACACTTTTACACATAGTTAAAGGTTTTATATAATGAGAACAATTTTCCAAGTCAAATATCTTGCATGTGGAAACTCACTTGGTCTACCAAAACCAAATGTAATCTTCACTGAGACACTGGAATTTCCTCTGGAAAAATACTGGAAACTGTACTCTCACCGATACAATGACCTCCTGACTGCAATTTCAGTGATACCATTCTCTCTTGAATAATAATTTTAAAATGTGTTTCAAAGCATTTCAGGTAAGAGATTAATCAAATTCAACTGGACTTGTATTTGTCTTGAAGACGTTTCGCCTATTATCCAAGCGGCTTCATCAGTTCCTTACGCTTCAGTCTGACTAGTCCCCACTAGTCTGAGCATAGTCTTCAAATCATTTGCAGCATTAGTTGAGCAGCGGGTGATTTTGTAGTTTAGAGTGCTTAAGATTCAAACTGCAATTTTCTGTGCCAACTCTTATACCCGTACCGAGGTTTTGCTGGATGTATCATCAGGGTGTTAGGGGGAGGTACTCAGGGCCAAACATGAGCAGACTACTGCAATATTAAAAATGAACAGGCAAATAACTAACTGGCATAAGTATAGTACAAATTGCAAAGAGTTGTCTCGAGAATAAGCATTAAAAACTACTGCTCGCCCTGGCAATGGCATATATATTGAATGCATGATAGTAATCTAGCACAAAAAAAAAAAACCTGCTTGTGTAAGATTGTAACTATGAGCATGAAGGATTTAGTGGTATATAGCATTGAGATTGCTGATTGCAATCAGTTGACCACCACTCCCCCTCCTCCTCCTCCAACTGTGCAGGAGAAGCTACGGTGGTAACGAAACTGTGTTGGGTTTGTATGTTCTGCTACCGTAGAAACAGAGAATTTAACAGCTTTGCTGAGAAAAATAAATCTGACAGTGACTGACAGTGGCACATGTTCATTAAGTGCAACAACCAAACACATATTACCTGAGACAAACTGTGTAAGATAAGGACCTTTTCTGATCATACACGCTCAAGGAGGTCTTGAATTCAAACCTACTCACAATCGATAACATATTTAAAGCACAATGTGAAAATAGGCTGTTTGGCATTAGTAATGGTTTCATTATTGCCTTAGTTTAAGACCATATTAAGGATAATAAAATCTCCTTATTCTCATCTTCAAAATGTGAAACACTTTGAACCTGTCTGGATGCAATTTCACTGAAATAGTTTCCGAATCGTAAACGTAAAATCTAGTTGAACACATTTGTGGTTTTTGATTAGCATTAGGTGCACTCAAAGCTGCTGACCTAACCACAGGCCTTTCAACTCGTTTGGAGGCAGATTCTGCTTTTACTGCAGATCAGAGAACAGTTTGTGATACCACAAAAGTATTTATTCTAAGAGCCTAATTGAAAGAACAGAGACAATAGAGTTGCTCATAGGAAGTCTAGATGTTATCATCGTTTTCCCAGATATACTGTATATGATGAAGTCTTTATTTTTTATTTTTTTTAGTTTCAAAAAAGTACTTCCTCCCAGTGGTAAAATCTATTAATTCCTCTGTTACCCCTCTCTTGCTTTTCTTTCAACCACACCTGTTTCTTGTCATTTAATGAATCCCTCTTTTCTCCCTACTACAGCAGTTGACCAATTAACTTGAGAGGAGGTTCCTTATTATCTCAAAGTGGACTCAAGGTGCCACTGATTAGCTTATCAAGTTGGGAATAAAATAAGACCTCTGGGGCTGTAGTAGTAGTTTGAATGTTATGAAAAAGGTCAAAGAGCTAAAAAGGCTGAGACCAGAACTAAATGTCTCTTCTAATTTGAAACTCTTTCCTCTCTTAAATAATGCTGGATCACACATGCAAAAAGTACCACATTAGATAAACATACCAGCAACAGATGTGTTTTTAAACACCCACACAAAAAGGTCACACCCTAATGAATCTTATTTGGCATGAAATAAGTAGACAGGACCTCTGTCTCAGCTATGTTGTGACAGTTGAAACAGCAATCGTTGTCTGGATGGACTGACGTGAGAACAAAACGCGGCAAAGTCTCAGCAGGTGTTTCAGCTCCAGTCAAGGGGAGGAATTAGGGGGAAGGAAACCAAATTATGTCAAGTGTCGCCCACATTTGGACCCAGACATACCACGACTTTCAATCCTTGATGGGGCCAATTCCTTTTCTACCTAACTGTGAGGTCTCTACTGGTCCCTGCTCCCACCGTGGTTATTCTGCAGCTGTCTAAACTGATTACACAATAGATGTAAATAGGCAGCAGCTGTCAGGAGAAATAAGAACATAATTAAGCTATTTTAATATGTGGACATGATAAAGCTCACAATCAGTTTTTGTCTTTTATTTCACTTCACTAGAATAAAAAGTGCAAACTACTATGAGTTGGCAAACCATCATCTCTCAACCCTCTGTGCCACTAAACTGTAGAATATATCATGTCTCATTGGGCATTTAGTGTAGAGACCAGTACGCATGTTGTCGGNCCATCATCTCTCAACCCTCTGTGCCACTAAACTGTAGAATATATCATGTTTCATTGGGCATTTAGTGTAGAGACCAGTACGCATGTTGTCGGTGTGGTTTGTTTGTAAGGCGTCATGGAGGCTGGAGGTTATTTTCTCAGTGTAGACGTACTCTCAGCCATGCGGAGGGGAAAGTGCAGCGGTGTGGAATAGAGAGCTTTTTAAAAGCCAGTGAATAAAAGCTTTGACATCCCCTCTGCCCCCACGTCCCAACGGCCGTTCCCATCTTTCTGTTTCCTCCAGCCACCCTCACGCCACTGTTTCTACCAGAGCACGTCGAGAAGCAGCGAACACAATTAAGTCCGGTGTAATGAAATCACACTGTGCTCTGGTTAATGGAGATGTTGGTGAACAGGGTCAGGGAGTGGCCTCTCGCTCCCTCGCTCTCTATATCTCTGAGTGTGTGTGTGGGTGGGTGGTGGTGTGTGTGTGTGTGAAGGCAAGGTAGAAAGGGGTATAATGTAGAGGCAGCTGTCAGGCATTTCTTTTATAGTTTCATGGCCCACCAGCTTTACCTTCCTCATTAAAACAAAGTCTACAAATTAAAGATTTATGGTTAAAGAACACGCTCGCAATTTTTCGAGTCGGCCTTACAACAGCAGTCAGGTGTCCAAATGAACATTGAAACAGGTTTTTCTTTCTGTATTAATTCCTTCTGCTGGAAAATCCCTTTATAATACAGTTTTAATGTAAGTGAAGGAGGGACAAAATCCAATTCTCCTGTGGATCATCTAAAGCTAATATGAATCTTAACCCATCCAAATTAGTTAAATCAAATAGATATGTTTCATTGTTATAGACTTCTTAGTGCCAACGCCTTTCTTTTCTTTTTTTTTTACTTCCACCACAGCTTAATAGGGAAACACTGTCTGAGGAAACGCAGAGAGAATTTGATGTTAAAAAGACTGTAATGTGGCAAATGACTACGGACACACTGTGGATTTTGGACCCTATCACTTACTGTATATTGACAGCACATTTGAAGGGAATCTTTTAACAGCCAGTATGAACAAAAGGAGTGATGACATTGCAGAAAACCTGCAAAAACACTTTTCATTTTTGGTACTTGACTGTTGTTTTAAGACAGACTTGCTAAATTGTAAGCTATCCTTTACGGATCTCAAGTTGAACCAAGGTACAGAAGTCTATAAAAAATCTCTCCACTTAGATATGATGTTATCTCTTCAGTATAAAGTATTTATTTGACAGAGATATTACAGTGAGTTAAGAGTGTCTCCATACTACACTTTCTTGATTAACCTCGTAAAACTTACTGGAGTGTTTAGTCTGGCTTATGGGCAAAGTGAAGTGATTATATTTCAACCTCCTGCATGCTGCCAAGAACGACAGCTAACAAATTACTTCAAATAACAGTTATTGCGAGTCCTTAATAAGGCAAAAATCATATTTCCACCGCATGATGAATAATAAATGCAATTTTAACATCCTGTGCAAGAACAGCCCACTAAAAAACACATTACACAGAATGTAACAACACTTCATTACACTCTGTGCGACCTTATCCAGCAACACCTGGGCGCAGAATCGAATAGATTAAATTCTCATTGACATTTAATTCTTGGATCACATCATAGCGAGTTGGTGACCTCCAACTGCAGCATGAGTCAAACTGCCATCTAAATACACTGGACTGTGGATGTCAAGTCCTCAAACACGGGACTGGGCAACACTCTGTCTCACGATTCAACTCCTTTTCTTGACCTCAGAGAATATTCAAGTGGCTCTTGAACACAGTGATCCCAAGCAGTAAATCAGCCAGATAATGAAAAAGGTCCATACAAGCAGCAGCAGAGGCACAAGACTGGATTAATGGACCTAATGAGGTGGATATGTAGCACAGCGGCTCTGGGCGGGTGGCTGTTTGGGGCATTAAGGACATAAGGTCATTCAGTATGATCTGTTCATTGTCAAAACCAACAAGCAGTCCTGTTTTAACACCTAAAAAAGAAAAATAGAAATAATGTGTTATTCAGCAGTGAATTGTCTGGATGTTATTGTTTCAAACAGAGACTGATAATAGAAAGGCATCTGTTTTACTTGGAGGTGCATTGTAGTATTGTTTTGGGTTTTGGGTCTTGCGATTATTTTAATATGAAAGAACTTGTTTCATTATGACAGGATGAGACAATTCATGTATAATGCCAATAGTCGAAATCAATACACAAAGCAGTGTTACATTTATAAAAGTGCAGGAAATTAAGGGGGTCATAGGTGTGTGTGATCTGCTCAGATTATAGGCTTTTTGTATTTTTTTTCTCACTATTTGTGTAGGTGCACAGATGTGTTGTGAGCTAAACACTGTTTCAATAAAGGTTGAAAACAATGAGCCTTTAAAGTCTTTATTAGAAACAACTGTGGGATTTTGAAAACAGTACTGGGAAACAAATTGAATGAAAGTGATTACAAATCCATAAAGGCAGGTTTGACTAGTAACAATGTTGTACACATCAGTCCAAGCCTCAGACAGATAATAGAATACAAACTGTCTCTTTGTTTGTTTTATTATATATTATCCTGTCTGTCTCATGGAGCTCCTTTTTATTCTCTCTCCTGTCTGCAAAGCTCATGGTAGTTGCTGTATTTGAAATGTGCTATAATTAGAATTTCTTTTACAATGTTAACCCAACCTTAACCACACCTTGACCTCACACTTTTGACGACATACACTTAAATAAATTATTCAGAATCTACAGTCTGCATGTCCAATATCAAGTGTTCGGTTTGAGAGCATGGGTCGCAGATACAAATTTAGACAGATGGTGTTTATATTTGGCCTTGTCTTTAAAAAAAAAAAAAAAAAACTGGTGGTGAGAGGTTTACAGTTGAGAGGAGTGCAATGAAAAGGAGGAAATATAATGCTTATGTACTGTTCTTTTTTGTTCTGTTTCTGCAATTACTGACATTGGAAGAGTACTGTAGGTGCTGCTTTTTATATTTTTACTTGGAGCTGTTGGGTGTGTAAACATGAATAAACAGTGTCCAACAATGTTTTACACTAGTTACTGCAATATTCAAGTGGCTGTTGTTTATGGGGGCTCAAATAAAATGAATGAAAACATGAGTGTGTGTGTGTGTGTTGTGTGTAGAGTGTGTTGACCGTGCATCTGATGATTTATAGTATATAGAGTTCAGGTCTCTATTCGCTCCTCTTTCCATTTCAACCACTCCCTCCTAGACAACAGTCCAGCCGTAGTAATGGGCTAGCCATTGGTTACTGGGTCCTCTGGGGTATTAATCAGCTAACTGGCTGCCATAGAGGTGGGTGAGGTTCCTTACACTGATGCACAGGCTTTTTAATCAAAACTTCCTGCACAAATTGCTGTGTGTTTGAAAGACTGATTAAATTACCCTCTTTGATCTCTCAAAGATAATTTATCCCTTCCTTCCTGTCAGATCATACATGTATTTATATGTGCAAACCAACATACACAAGAGGATACATGTTGACTCACACTGAGAGCTGTACAAGGTAGTTTATAATTGTGATTTAGAAGCATCACTGCTCCATTAAAATTCAACTTTTCTTACCCTATCACACAACCAGGACTATTCTCTAAAATGTTCAAAAGTCGCACTCAAACGCCTGTCAGCATTTTCATCTACTTACTGAAACACTTTCTCGGCTACATAATGAAGACATCCATTTAACTGCTCCTGGCTCCACACCAGCGCTTATTATCGCCACCCTAACCTTATAGCCTAACATATGGCTTCACCCTCAGACCGATTTGTGCGTCTGTGATTTCACACATTCAGAACGCTGTCAGGGAAATGATGTAGACAGATTTTCAAAAAACACCCACCTGGGAATTGAACCTAGGGCTCCTTGATCACATGACACCCGAGAAGCTGTAGGACTGATGGAGGAGAGGCTAATCATGAGATATGTGATAGGAGCATGAAACCATATCTGACAGCGCTGGCACTGCCGATGTGTGCGTTTGGTTGGTACGTTTGCTGCTGCTGACAAAAAGCAATTTAAAATGTTTTCTTTTTTTGTGCTTGTTCAAAATAATTCTTAAGACATTTCTAATGTTAGGTAAGCTATGTTGACAATTACAGAAAAAGGGGGAACTGACTTTTTACTCACTCCATGTATATCTGGCACCCAAACAATCGCACACAAACTGCAAGATGTATTTGCAAAAGCGGTGTCACCCAGCTCTTGTGTGCAAGCTTGAAATTCATCTGTAGTCCATTAAGCAGCCTGTTCAGGAAGAGTGCTTTAGTTTCATGGAGAGGTGTTCTGTTTAAGCTTGTTTGGTATAAAGTTCCCTTTTAAGAATTATACTGGTTCTTTTTAAAAGTACACTGAGTACATTTAAGATATCAACAATGAAGACGGAGAGTGGTCACACACACCAACAGGCAAATGATGCAGATAAAAAGGATCAAAACTAAATTAGGGATGAATTCAATCTCTCTCTGAGAAGCACTTTGTAGTGCAGGAATCCAGGAAGTACCACACTTAAAACAGAAGAGCGAGTGAGTGAAAGAATGGAAAGAGAGTAGCCGGTGGAGAGGTCACGTAAAGAGAAAGAGGAGCACGGAGAGTGTCAGAGGATGAACGGCATTCTAGAGACGATGGCATACAAAAGGAGAGAGGGTGCTTCTTTTTCTTAGGACTGTCCACATGAATCATGGTGGGTGGACGAAATGCTGTCCAGTTTAAACTAACGGGGAGGGAATTTATGGTAACACTTAAAGAATGAGATCAATAGGAGCAGAGTTTCCAGCAGGGAGGTGAAGGAGGAGAGCGCTAGCCCAATAAGAGAGGTCAATAGCAGCCAAACAGGATCAGTTACAGATCTGTTACAGCAGGCCAGCAGTCAGAGAGGAAGAAGACGAAAAGGTCAATACTAGTTACCTGTGGCATTGTGACAAGCTCAATCAATCTCACAAACTAAATGCACAAACACTCGAAGCCTGTACTCCTTTAATATTCAGTCACTTTGTTGTAAGTGGTGCTCACAGCATGTAAACTAGTCTCTGCAGAATGATTTTGTTTTTTATTTGCAGGCAAAAAAAAAAAAGATTAACATTGTTTAGATTTACACCCCTAACTTTTTATACAATTTTGTTAGCTCATGATGTATTTCTGACTTTTTATTATTATTATGCAAAATATGTGCTGTTGTCTTCTTCTTTGAACTGCTGACCATTGTTTTGTTTTGTTTTATGTTTTTT
>JANJYP010079852.1:0-39543 GCA_024605115.1 Rastrelliger brachysoma
TTTTCACATCAGTAGTGATGGCAAAGCAAAATTTGTGGCGTTTAAGTGCACATGTTTTTTTTTCTCAATGATGCAAACAACTTGCAACCTCTCAGGAACATCTTTTAAACCTTTTCCTATTTATTTACTCTCACTCTGTAGCATGGAGGCAGCCTTAAGATAGACTTGCATGGCTGGACAAATCAGCTGCACAAAAGCAGGCGGATAGTCAGAAACAAAACAGACACATTCCCTCCAGAAAGTTCACCTGCTCTCCTACAGAAGAACAGACAGACAAACAGCCGAATACAAATTCACACAGCCAGAGTCTCACCTCCAGGCAGTTCAGCAGGGCCACAGCTTGTCCTCTCTGGGTCTATGTCAGCCACCCATAGGGTGCGGATGCAGCCCTTCCACAGGCCATAATGGGCCATCTGGCAGGTTTGGTTGTCGCTGAAATTCTTTGATTGAGCCAGCTCCACCCAAAACTCTGTCCCCATGCCCAACACTGTCAGGGTCACACCAATGATAGATACGAAGAATGCCAGTTTGATCTTCCCCTCTAGGCTGTCACTCATCTTGTGGGTGCGTCTCTGTGTCCTTCCACCTTTCATGGCACCCAAACCCCCACTTTGGGCAGCCCCTGCTACTCCAACACGACCATCCTCCTCCTGCTGCACAAAGAAGTTGGACCACATACTGATCTCAACAAGAGATGTCCAAAGAAGAGCAATATAAGATACAGGGCACTTAGATTTAAAATTTGAGGGGCAGATAATAGATGAAAAGACAAGAAAATGTATAAAAGGGTTCAGATAGAGGAAAATGGGTGGATGGGTGTTTAGGGTACTCTTCAGTAGTAGACAGCCACACTGAATAAATCAATCAGACCAAAGGGAGCATCAAGTAAAAATAAGTGGGCTGGACACTGAAATTGGACTTAAAAATGTAAATATAAAGCCACAATGAAGTAGGATGTGGATAAAGTGAGGTAAGGATAAAATGCTGAGAAATGGAGGCGAGGACCAGGAGAACCAGTGTCTGTTTTCCATCCAGACCTCTGAAACAGAGAGATGAAACAAAAAGATGAAAGAGCAGCCAGCATATGCTTCACAAGAGCAAAATCCTTTCATCACCAGCATAATATTTAATTTCCAACAGCTTTATCAGCATCTACAGTATTCCCTCCTAAAAGCCATATGACATGCTCTCAGCCAACAATAGATAAGCCATATGGTGTTTCCCTGAAAGGCAGATTTTGCTTCAGATGAAGAAACAATTGGGCTGGATGAGATAGTCAAGTTGGTTGGTACCGGGTCAAAGTGAGAGGTAACACCACAGTGCCAGACTAGACCACCCATCATTTATTTTCCCAGAGGAGTTGACAACAGAGCTCTTCCCTAAGCAGGTACACTCTGGTTTAGACACAGATCTCCTCTGATCTAAGGGGATAGTGGGTTGCCACAAATACTTCTCATCCTGCATTACGTGTACCAACAAACACTAGGAATGTGTGTGTGTGTGTGTGTGTGTGTGTGTGTGTGTGTGTGTGTGTGTGTGTGTGTGTGTGTGTGTGTGTGTGTGTGTGTGTGTGTGTGTGTGTGTGTGTGTGTGTGTGNTTCACAAATGTGAGTGTGGGGCAGTTTAAATAAAGATTAAAACAACATAAGTGAAGGTACACAATGGTGTGGTTGCACTATGCAGGGTGCATGAGAGGTGATAATTCAAGCCTGAACCCTTTGACAGAGTGGGGGCTGCAGTAATTAACTCTGCCGTGCAGACCAACAGGTCACATAGTGGTGGCAACAGGCCTTGCCAGTTAGGAAGGTGGCACCAGCAGGCCACAAACAGTTGGTGGATCACTTAATTCAGAGCTTTGCGCTAACAGCATCAGACTTTTTAAATAGGCGATGCACTAGATGAACCCTAAAAACAAATCTTTGTGTATGTCTATAGTGATGCAATATTTTGCACTGTCTTAATATTAAGTGTAATATGCTAAGTTTTTCAATGCAGTGTATACATTTGGTGTAATATCACTCAAATTGCATAAAATGCTCCATTCTCCAGTGTTAACCACACAAAATCCATCCATGTGTAGTCTAATAAATTCTCTTTATTTTCCAGTAAACACATATTAGCCTATATTGTCACAACATGATGTCATTTACTGCATAGGGTTGTCTTTGTATAAAAAAAACAACTCTTGAGTTATTAATTATGCTAGATTTTAATTATAACATTCAGTTGGACAACACAAACTTGTAGAGTCTTAACATTAGACAGGCAATAAACAATAATGCTATTTTGTCACCCAGCACTGCTGAGAACGAACATTGTGCAGATATATAATATTCTAACATCAAAAGCTAACCAGAAGCATAGATGCGTCTCTAAGGAACCAAAGGTTTGGAATAGCCGCCATGCGTCAGAATACCCCCCCAGCATTAACTGTAATAAAGAATATTAAGACCGCAGCTGCTGACAGCCAAGTTAGTCGTCATAGAATTACAAACCTCGATCACATTACATCCATATTAACCACAGGATGATCAGAGGAGTCAGACATGCAGGGCTACTCTGCAGGCGTGATAACACAGACAAATGTTTACTATGTAAGAAAAGATCATCCAAATTATGTATACATGCTTGTTCTTTGAGGTTGATAATGAAACATAAACTATGGTGCACTGACCTACGTTCTTTAGCAGCAGAGCAGAGGGTAAATCTGTAGGCTATACACGGGTGCATTTTGTGTGGTAAACATTGTGGAGATGAGAAACTCTATCATTTCACCACTGACCCCCACCATGACATGTGGGCATGAGAAATCAACAAATGCACTTAAAAGAGGAATAAGTCTGACCTGTTTGGTGTGTGCTGTTCAGTTCAGGAGGAAGAGACGTTTGAAACTTAACAGAGGGGCAGAGTGGTGATGGGAGAGTTAGAGAGAGAGGGGGGAAGGGGTGGGAGGGATGTACGTAAGAGTTATGGAAAGTGAGTGTAACAGGGGAGGGGGCTGCAGCCTGGTTGGTTAATATGGTTCATGATTAAATGTGTATGTGTGTGCACTGGTGCTGGCCTCCAGACTGTGTCTGCAACTCCTGTTTAATCTCAACAGCAGCCTGTTCATTCTCTGTAAATGTTGGAGATCTTAAATCAATGACCAGTAGTGCTGCAGGGTGGTCTGCTCACATGGTGACAGCTCTGCTTTGATTAAAAACATGTCTGTATCTGTGACAACTCCCACTGTTTGTATGTGTGTGCATGTCTATTTTAGACAGCCACCTGTTAATGACATTAAATAAGGGTGAAGGAGGAGCCAGTGTTTATATGAGAGAGGCCAGGAATAATGTTTTACAGCAACACAATACAGTGTGAGGAAGGTGAAAATCTGACAGTAAGACAGAGTTTAATTGAAACTTAAGAGACAGAAAAAGCAACAAGCAAGCAAGGAGAAGCAAGAAAGTGGGGTTAAGAATGTAAAAACAAGATGAATGTGGGATAAAAACAATATTATCTGAGGTTCAGTAGATGCAGATATGGATGCAGAAAAATGAGAAATGCCATTTCATTTAATTCCTCCCTAAACAAGATCAGGGAAGTTAGACTCTGCCTGGTTTTGTGGAAAGCTTTCCTTGTGGCCCAGCCCTGCTTGGCTCTTCCACAGTTTAGGTTACTTACGTGGCATCGTGCAAGAGAGACCAACCCTGGCAGCCAGCCATACTCTGAGAGGGCAGGAGTGGGGGGTTGGGGGGAAAGACAGCAAGTTGGGGGGCTGTGATACAAACTAAGAATGAGCCAGGGACAGAGAAACAGAACAGGAAAGAATGAGAGAAAAGGGACAAATCAGGCTGTAGGCTGCAACAGGAAAATAAACACCTACAGTTTCCAAAACAGTCAAGCCCTGCTTCTTTTTTGAGAGGTTGCAGTGTAACTGTTGTAGTTTGCAGATGGACTTTCTCAGAGAAATGGGAAACATATTGGGCACATGACAGCCATGATAAATTGATTCATCTGGAGGACAGCTATCTGTTGTAATGTACATATGTGTGTCAATTCTTTAAAATGACTTTACTTCTAATTACGCAGCCTATCTCTGGTCCTCCATCATACAAGATTGATAGAAAATGTCTACAGACAGTCAGAGGCCATCAATAATCTACAGTATGCTGATGTGAACAACCTTTTCTCTACATCACTCAAGTGCTGTCAGCAGTACTGATTTATGCTTGAACACACTGAGCTGTGCACATGTATGCTCGTATGCATGTATGCACCCATGCACACATTGCCCACACTTGTGCACATTACAGCTGCATCCTTTTCTTACTCTAATGTGGCCAGCTGAGTAGTTCACCAATTAAAGGAGAATGTCCACTTATATTAAATAAATATGTATTTTGTTAGTATCAAGAACTACCAGAAAAAGACCAAAACCTATTAATCCATATATATATTGTCTGTCCAAATTCTGATAAAGCTTACACCTCTTTGCCACTGACCTCAATTGTTGTCCAAAAAATTTTAAACACGTAATTAATGCACACTGTTGCACTGAGTGACAAGTTCCTTCATTCCCAAGCAATTCAGGCAGACCTTCAGTAGATTCTGCGTACATCATTTTCTGTCAATTTACTCCATCTTTTTAACTAGTACCTTTTCCAATATTACAGGGTATGCATAACCATAAACATCAGATTGTTGCTCAGAAGATCATAGACTAGTGTTGCCTATACTGTAGGCCTAATATTTGAATAGGTACTGCTTGTATAAAGCCCAACTTCTATCAAAAATATGTTCTAATTCTTACTTCAGTATGTGCAGAGTTTGACACGAGATGACTGTTTTCACGTCCATCTGCTGAACTTGTGACTTACGCAAGCCTGTAATTTACACTGAGAATGGACTTCACAGTGAAGCAGGAGACGTCTTCTGTGTATTCACAGATTCTGGATTTTTCCATGAGGGAGATGCAGGAGGTGAAGGAGTTGTAATTATTTTAATAAGGTAAATACAAATGCAAATATTTTGCAAATTCACAGACTGTAAGCAACTATGTCATAACTACACATGTTGTTCCCTTGTACTTATTGTGGTAAGTACTGTAGGTGGTAAACCGCTGTACTTTGCAAGTCATAATCCAAGAGTTACCAAGAGTCACCAATATATACCCACATATAACAATATATTTCTGGTAATGTTTATATTATAGACTCACACTATTATACCGGCTAACTTATTAGGAACACCTGTGCAATCTAATGTAATCCATTACTACAGCCCATAAATTCTTCCTTTATGAGACTTATGAAAGTTTTTTTAATATATAGCTTCCCTCATTTATGTTAGTGAAGTGAACAAAATATTAGGAACACCACTCATTATAATGCACCGCAGTACACAACCACAACCCACTACAATGTTAATAAACATTAAGTAGGATTATTACCTTTTTGACAATGTCAACAAAAACTGAAAATGTATAAGCTTCATAAAAGTAGAATTTATGGCTTAGCGCTGTTGTGTTAGCTTGAATTAGACTGCACAGGTAATGAAGTGGCCCGTAAGTGTATATATATTTATCTACATATAAAAATGACTGCCAAAACTCTTTTACAGCTGACAAATGCTGGTAATAGACCTTTTCAAAGCCGACATTTTAACTTGTCATGATAAAAAAAAGGGTGTGACAAATTATATTAGTAATGGCTCTGTTGTGTCCATGTATCACAGTAAGCCATGACCAGTGTGACAGCGAACCAGCATGCAACAAGAACCTTGAATCTGAAGCAGCTAAAAGGAGTTCAGCCATCATCCATTTGATTATTTACACCTGCTTTTCTCCCGCTGTGACATGTCAAAGATGCATTTCCCTTGACCTTTGTTTGTACCAGTGTTTTTGCATTATTTCAAAGATGTTTACATTATTTCAGTTAGTTGAATGCAAACTGGTCCATGTACACAGAGTACCGCATCCATCCTAGCTCAGTGTTGCACTCTCCCTCTGCTGCAGTGTTCTATCTTTCTGAATGAGGATCAATGGGGGACCACTGCTCAGAATGACAATGACCATCAGAGTTTTACATTCACCACTAGAGGGAGATAATATATTTACAGTCTCCACTGCAGCACCAGGCCTGGGGATTGCTGCTAATAACATTTAATAGATCTTATGTTAGACAGCCAGAGTTTCCTGATCTATAAGAGAGGCAGGGTGAATATTACATGTTTCCCCTGGTGGATATGGCTCCAGCAGCCCAGCAGAGCTACTTTTTTATCTTTGCCCTCAGGGAACAGCATAGTGTTGCATCAGTGGCCCTGCAGCCGGGTCTTGTGCAGCGATGCAGATGGAAACGGGCAGTATAGAGCTGACACAGGACATTATTTCATGTCAGACATTTGATGATTTCCTGCAACTGTTTTTCAAGATCTCCCTGTTGAATAAGTCCCAGGTGGACAAGGCCTTTCTTTATTGGATTTATTACTGCTGAGCAAGTCTGTGAACTCATGTGGGCTGACTGAAATAAAAAGGCTGCAATAAATTGATATGAGGGGTATATTGTGAGAGTGCCCATAGGCACTACTCAAACAATTCATAATTACATTAACTTGTGGGCTAAGGGGTCTAAATATATGTGGTTTTATTCGCACAAGTTAAAATCAAATGACCAATGATGTCCTGAAAAAGAGAAAAACCCAGAGCTATTTATTTCTAATTATACATACAAAGTATGACATGAGAGAAAAAAATGTCAGAAAAAGACTATTTTAAATATGCTTTGTAGGAATTAAAAACTAATACCATAACATCTAATTGAAAATGTATTTCTTGGTAGAAAGATGAGGAGTCTGGTTTTAACGGTATATTACATAAACATTGAAAATTGAGTTTCCAGAAACAAAGGAGCTGAAGGGATGCAAGGATTGAGTTCCTTTCAATTCTAGAAACAAAGAAAAAAGTTATGAAAACTTGTAGAAAATATATTCACCCACACTTTGATAAGTCATATGTGGTAATTCATGTAAATTAACATTTAAGAAAAAATCTGAAAAGAATCTTTTATAACTGTGAAATGGCTCCATCACTTGGACATTACCATTAACTACATGACTTGATAAATTATGTCATCTGAATGAATCTGGGCGGACATGGCTCCAGTCTACTCCATCTCCATAATTAACTGAGCATCATAACTAATTAATAAAACTGTGCTGCAGTGGGATGCTGGGTGTCGAAGTGCGTAAGAGAGGAATACAACAAATAAAAAGCATCATGTAAATTCAGTTTTTAATCAACATCTGAAAACAAATTGGACAAATGAAAGACTGTTCCAGCTTTTATAAACTAGATGTGGTTTTAGGCTTTAATTTGTTTAAGAAATTTTTTTTTTTTTTCCAGAGAAAAAAAATTAAATGACACTGACACTGAAAAAGCAGACTTCAGAAAGTAAGGAGTAACATCTCAAGTGTTATCACTGACACAATCTCTCTTCAGCTCCGTCTTTAGCAATTCAAAGAATCAAATGAAAGCATAGTCTCAAACTTGTACAGTGTGAGCATGTGGTCCTCAGAGAATCAAGGGCAGAAGGCGAGGGAGATGAGAGAAAAGCACATATTGTCTAAGTACATATGGACAACATACATGCATTTCTTAAAGAAAATCCCAACAGCTAAAAAGTGACTAAATAAAATCATAACAAGAAGTGACTATTTTCTACAATTCAATTATGTGTACTGATGCTGTCTTTTTTCTGCAGGCTTTGATTCATCTCTGAAACAAGCTGTTGCAGGATTGTTTCATATTTTTTTTTCTTTTTTGTGTAGACAAACCACCAACTTTCAATTTATCTAGTTTATTTATTTTGAAATAATAAATCAGGCTGGGAGTTGACTGGACAGAGAGAAGTGGTGGTTTTGGTTTCACTCTGTAGCAAAGTGCCCATTTTTCTGTAAAACATGAGTCATAAGTATTAATCATGTGTTTATTTGGTCTTGTCAAGGAGGTGAGACGTTGCACAAAAAACCAAAACAAAACAAAAAAAAAACCAATGGGGTCTGAGACATCTTACATCCCAAATCTGTAGGGAAACAGGGTAAAATTAACTGGTAATGCAAGACTAAAGCACAGTAATGACAGCTATGAACATACAGACAGTAATGATAGAGGGGCAAGCCAAATTTCTTTCCTAAGCAAATTGACATGGAATAACATTTAAGGCTTTTTGGTAAGGACTAGATAAATCCCCTATTAGATACCAATCTGTTTGCCTCTCCCAGTCTTCCATTGTTTATTTTCTCTGAATATTTCAGGACTAAACTGCTGAGACATGACAATCCCACCTGCTAAAAGCTGTGCACAAAAGATGGACATGAAAGAAAATGACAAAACAGAAAAAAAAAGAATCAAACTGGAATAATTAATCGTTCTTTTCTGCAGTTCATGTTATTCTGCGGCCTGAACACAAGGTGATATTACAGTTCGTATCAGTGAAGCTACACACAGTATTGGAACAATAACAGCTGACATTCATAGAGTCCATTTAGACAACAGATTCTCTAACAATCGTCCTGAGGGGGGCAGTAGTCTGACGAAAATGAAGAAACAAATGATTAAGTTCAAACATAGGAGGAAAAAAAAATCTAAAAATGAAGAGTCTCCTCTCGTTCTAATGATGACGGCGTAACTCAAGAAGATGTTACAGCTACTGTATATCTACATTAGATGATCAAACAAAAATGCCCTCATCTTCCTCAACCATCTCCCCCACATCTCCCTTTCACAAATAAACACTCCTGTTTTCCCCCGTCTCACTTCTCAATCAGAATAGTCCAGTTAGTTCCCAACTGCAACTCCTTCCTAATGTACTTAAAACAGGCTACTTCCATTTAAATACAAACCTTAAAGTGTGGTACCCCCCTCCCACCCAAAAAGACATCCCTGTCTCACAAAGTATAAAAATTGTTGACCCCAACCTGGACCTATTATTACACACATTTCTCAAAAATCTTTGACGCCCACCCCCCACCCACCCTGCTAGACCCTTACTACCCCAACCTGGCCCCTCTTTATTATGGACTGAATATAAACCCTTCCTGTTCCTCCAAGTCCAAATCTGCGTTTTAACTGCTGGACATTTTGTAGATCACAAATGATATCTGATATCACCAAAGCCATTTGCCAAATGATTAATACTCTCAGATCTACCTGAAATGTTGCTCTACCAAATCATCCAGAGATCTGATCTGTAAATAAGTACACATCCCCCACCCACCCACCCACCCCCCCAGCCCCACCCCCTCTTCTCTTCATGCCTCCTCTACCAGAAGTCCCGGCGGTGATATGCGTCTGGATCGCAGTATTTGGTCACCACC
Source organism: Rastrelliger brachysoma (assembly GCA_024605115.1). Taxonomy (NCBI): domain Eukaryota; kingdom Metazoa; phylum Chordata; class Actinopteri; order Scombriformes; family Scombridae; genus Rastrelliger; species Rastrelliger brachysoma. The sequence goes on from JANJYP010079852.1 coordinate 9,355, forward strand.
ACCCTGTTAGCAAACTTCCTTCCTGTCAGCCCCTGCATGGCTTTCTGGGAGTCAAAAACTGACATGAACTCCACAAAGATCTATAAAAAGAACAGAAAACAACATTTAGATTTATCATCAAATTACTGCTGGGCGGTATACCGGTTTGTACACATGTGTTATGATATCAATTTTTCATACACTGGCAACACTGATTTAAATAGCCTGAACATGTCAGGAACCCAGTGTAGTGGTTAATTGGTTCACAGGCCTTTTTCATTGCTGTGCCGCTAAACGTGCACGGATCAGAGCACAGAGTTATTAAGAGTGGTAGAAATGGACAGTGGAAGCTCTGAACCAGTAGTTAGGGCTAGGAGATGAAGAATTTTTGCCGAAAAAAGGAGCCGTCTGTTGTCTGGATGTACTTCGCTCACCATCTTGACTAACTGATTTTCTGCAGGGACAAGTCTACACCTTTGTGCCACTCAGCTCAAAAGGTTGACACAGAGGATAGTGATATAGAATTTTGGTCATACTGCCCAGCTCTACATCAAATCATATATTATAACATCTACTTAATTAGATATAAACAGTTCATACCTTGCCCGTCCCAGGTACTTCCAGGCCATCCACAGGTCGAGGTATCTCAATGCTCTTGACTTGGCCGTACTTGCTGCATTCATCCCTGACGTCCTCCACAATCTCCTCATACTCCTCATCATCCAGCAGCTCCTCAGGTGCCACCATGTTCATCAGACACAGCACCTCAGTGGGCAGACCACCCATCTGAGTCACTGAGCTATTCAGACCTGGCACCTGCAGCGTCACGGGGGTCTGGTTTATACTTGTCTGGAAGGATAGACAAAAAGGTTAGAATACGGTTAATGGAACGTTTTACATAATAGCTTGTAGTAGCAAGTTACTATGCCTCTCAGGTCATTTGTTATTGTGCATGATGTGAATATTTAATCTACACTTGACTGCCATTTTGACCAGGTCTCTCTAGGAACAGATTTCTTGATTAAATAAGACCAAAGAAGATTGCTGATTTTTAAACTTTTAAGAAATATCTGAACAGCACCAAAAATGTTTGGGCGAAAATGGCCCAAAAGTGCGTTTTTGGTTTTCGGACGAAAGACTTATCACTGAAACAACACAGTCGAAACAGAATGTTGTGATGACGCAAGAAAAAACCCAACCCCCTTTTTTTTGTTTCAAATATGGGCATTAGCCAACTCTTTCTTGCGCTTTGTGACTTTGAATTGCAATGCCCTGATGTTTGTACTTGGGTCATGTATGTAATAGAAAGCCCCCCCAATTATTTTTTAAATTAGTACCCTTAAACTGAATAAGTGGCTATTGAGTCCCCATACCTTTTCCACAGCACAAAATTTGACCTTGTTAGTTATAATAGTGGTGCCATATTCTCTGCTCTACATTATATGGCATTTGGAATTACATCAGTGTTAAGTGTTTAGTAATTTGATACATTGGTGTCTGCTTCTCTCTATCACTAGCGTAACATGGTGGTTTATGAGACCCACCTTTAATAGTCCTTGAGGGCACCACAACAGAAAATGAGGAAACAGTTTGTAGTCTAAGATATGACGCAGATGACCTGGCTGACTTTTGCCAGCTAATGAGCAAGTAGCTCTGGGTGCAGTTAACATAGGGGGAAGTCAAATATTGTTCATTTGCATATACAACCCACTAAAAAGAAAATATTCTAGCAACTATACCTACACAATCTACAAGTTCTCTTCTAACAACTCAACATGAGCATCCAGCCTCCCACCAGCCTCATCTGTCCCGCCCCTGGACACTTACCAGAGTGGCATTCTTGGATCCCACACTGGCTCTCTGCACCAGGAGCTTCTTGTCTCCCAGTTGCATGCCGTTCAGCCCAGCAATAGCCTGTAATGATATCAAGGTTTTCAATTATACTGTGACTGAGCATATACAACTACAGCAAGAATTAATTAAAAATGGTTAATCATTAAAAAGGGGGTTGATAAATGTCACAGTGCCCTGTGAACATCTCTGTTCTGTTGCCATGTATACCTGGTCATTGAGGTTGACATCAACATATTCACAAAAAGCATATCCTTTAGATAGGCCTGTGGCACTATCCTTCACCAAGTTAAACGCCTTCAGGGGTCCAAATGACGTCAACAGTTCTTTCACCTGAGAAACACAAGGCACAAAAGTCACTTTAGCTTTAATGACTTGCAAAAAATCACAGTATGTCAAGTTAAACAAAACTATAAAAAGAAAAAAGAACTGTCTTGAATCTACTGAAACAATAAGTGGTTATAATTAGCTTTTAGATAAACAATATATTTATTTCCAAGGTCAAATTACTACTGGTTTAGAGTGAGAAATAAGTGTGCTGCCCAGTATACATTTGCCTAAAACATTAGCTGTATCCTAGCCAGGCTAGCTCCCACTGGTCGTCCGTTTTATCATTTTTAGCTACCACACAGTCAGGGAACTCTTGACAGACTTTGGTTTTCTCCAGCCCAAAATCATGCGGGCCAATCAGTGAACAGAGGGAAGGTTGAATGCGGTGACATAAAACAGTAGTGTATCCATTCTGTGAGAAAACATTTTCTATGTAATCTGGCCATGGCTTCTCTCTCAAATTTGTAAGCGCTCGCCTTTCATTCTCATTTAACCATCATTACTCACACAGCTGCTCTATTGATTTACACAAGCATAATTGTCTAAGAGTTTTTTTTTATTTTCCATTTGCAAAGAAGATTTTGAGAAGTTATTTACTGAATTTGACAACAAGCAGATTGAATACAGAATCATTGATTCCACCTTTAAGACACAAACACTGACCTGGTCATCATTTAAGTAGTTGGGCAGACCGCCAATGAAGAGCTTGTGAGCTGAGTCAGGCACCACTGTGGACACCACACCTACATGAGACAAGGATGACAGAGAGAAACATGAACAGAGAGGCAAGCAGAGCAAGCTCTTGTATAAAAATCTGAAATATTTTATGTATTATGTCAACAGTACGTAGAGGTAAAAACCATTAATTGTCTGTGTACCAGGCACATAGACACTGGGGTTCTCGCTCATGCCGGGCAAGGGCTGGTAATCATGGGGACGGCGAATCTTAAGACTCTGGCCTTGAAAGATGATACCATCAAAAGCCATGGCCTGTGTTGTTTCATCCACTGAGCGGAACTGTGCAGAAAACAAAGTTTAGTAACTTTAAACTTTTCAGAGATAGTCTCATTTATTAACAAATGATGTTCATAAATAAGATATTGTCTTACCTCAAGGAAGGCAAAATTCTTATCCTGGTTGATCTGCACTGCGAGAACAGGGTTTCCAGGGGCCTGAGTAAGACCACCCAAACGCATCTGGGCATTGAAGAAGTCCATCATGGACTCCTATGCAAAAGATAAGGAGGAAATTCAAGAAAGCCAGTAATTCCAAAAAATTTAGTGGCATCTAGCGGTGAACTTGCAGATTGCAACCAATTAAATCCAATATACAAAACATTTAAAATTGAAATGAGTAAGTACACAAGGTTCAAACAGACACTTTAGGTCATGACATGTTAAGTCATGACATGTTAACGACATCCGAAGTTTTTCCTCTCACCTCTGTGATACCGAAGGGGATGTTTCCCACGTAGAGTCGGCGGGCCTGCCGGGTCATCTGGCTGCCCACAACAGGTACAGGGGTGGGAGTAACAGCCAGGCCATCTGGAGTCATGGTCGGCAGGAGGGCTGTGGCTGGGATCTGGCCTGCAGCTGGGGACGCAAAGCCAACAGGAAATATTCAATAATCTAATTATATTTTCTGTACTAGCCAGCCAGTTGCATGATGTGCATATTACTGACTATAACTATCTTACCAATAACAAAAAATCCAACTCTGTAATTAAGAAGCCTATTAAAATGTATTTTTAAAAAAAGAAGAAAACTGAGATGTTACCTTGCATGGCTTTGTACTGCATGGGAGTGATGTGTTCAAAACCAGGCGGGGGAACATCCCAGTACTTCTTCACCTTCTTCTTCTTCTCACGATGCGGAGAACGGCTGTAGGATGAAGAGGAGAGGTGAAATAAAACAAGAACCAACATGTGAATAGAAATTTCTTATTAGCTCTACACTAAACTACTAGATTTGATGATGAGTAATTTCTTCAAAAATATACAACAAAATCTAGAAAAGTTTGAGGGGATTTGCATCAAATCAAAACTTTGTAAAATGTGTAAATATGATGGTAGAAGGGAATAGAAGGGATAGCAAACCTAATCCAGACATTTACACAACAAGACAATAGTACATAGAATCAGAGGCAGGTCATTAAATTGCAGGTGTTGCAATAATGCACAAACCAGCTTTGTGTTAAGTTTGCTGTATTACCTTCCAGCATTGTCCTGGGGGTAGCTGGATGGTGAGCTGAAATGACATTGGAAGGGTTTCACATTTCTCTCTCTCAAAAAAAGATTAAAAAAAAAAAAAAAAAAAAAAAAAATCATGACATTTTCCAACTTTTCCACTTCACAAAATTAAAAGCTAAATTTCTATGACCCTCAACAAATACAAAAACAAACAAACCATCTAGCAGGAGTCATCTGTGTACATCTAAAAGCACAGAATCATTTGGAGATACAACAACAACACAGCACAATGGCTTAATGAAAAATGCAAAAATTACAATTGCAAAAATACATGGTATAACATAACTGTACATATTCTGACCAAGTGATGACACAAGCTGTAAGAATTACAGGATAAAGTATCTACAAGTAATTGATTTAAAATAAAGAAGGTGCTATGACTCATGAGCTATGATGACTGACAAGGGCCAGTCAATACTGGATTTAGAGGAAAGTGTATTTTTCAGAAAATGTTATCTCAAGTTGCACAACTGTGCCCAAAAAGATGCAGTGAAATGTCCATGAGAGCATGTGTAGGACAGGTATGGTGCGTAGTTATCACCATGGCTGTGACAAGTCCTGGGAAGAACTTACACCTGATAAAACCTTCCCACAACAACCAGCCTAAAGAGATTTTATGAGACCCTGCAGGTCAGAATCAACATGAGACAGTCATACACATACTGTATGAACAGTGTCAAAACACCAGCAGGCTTCTCAGGAGACCGACATCATTCTGTGTGACCCATGATTCTTGGGTGGATCGGAAACTCTGCTGACCTTTATGTCTTAGTCTTAATATTCTGTGCTAATGTTGGAAATTATCAGAAATTCAAGAGAGACTGCAACTACTGCTGTTTTGTATCCAAAAGCTTGTCCTACAAGCTTAAGGCAAAATTACTACAATGTCATTAGCACCTGTGACATAGGGCTTAGGGACAGAGGACAAAAAATAACATCTTCCAAAATAGACTGCATAAAAAGTTGACCTGTTAATGAAATATTTTTCTTACTCATAAAAAAAATATTATATAAGTCAAAGTACAGTCCACTTTTAGTGGCTTAACTAGCTCATCTACAGTCAAAATATCACTTTGATCTGCTGCTACACTTCATAGTCACAAATATTTCAACTTCCTGCACACAGCTCTTAAGCTTTTATGAATTTGCACTGATGCCCAGAATAGCATCTGCATGCGTTACTGAAACAAAATCTTGATTGGATGCCAGGTGAGGCTTAATGCCAATGGATTTTAAATGTCATTTTCTGAGTGCAATTGCTTGAATTTGGAATTTGCAACCACCTACAGTACAGTAGGCGACTGGTGTGATGCCAAGAATGGAAGTGGAAAGTAAAGAGGAGACATGCTGGTGAGGCAAAAGCACAACTGTGTGTGTGTGTCTAGTCCAAGTGTACCCCAAAGTCTAAAAAGTGTGGATGCTTATGTGTGTGTGCGTATGTGACTCTGATCTGAGGCAAATTGGATATTTACATATGAAACCACATCAGAACCAAACTGGAAGAGTACAGATCTCCACCAGGTGTGTCTGGGGCCGTGTATAGTCTAAGCTTTTTTAAGAAAGCACAGAATAGTGTAATGCTATTATAAGTGAACATCTTCCTTTTGCCTAACTGTAAAGTAGGTAACAAACAAGCCATAAATCAAAACTTATCAATTTGACTCAATTATTCCTCCTGATTCCCTTACAGTCGAAATGGAAGCAAAGCTAACAAAAACAGTTATTCAACTTGTATCTTACAGAATGATGATGGATCATATCATGTATGGAATTACTCTTAAAAAAAAAAAAAAAAAAAGCCCAGTTCAAGATGAGAACAAACTTTTCTATGGATATCAGTTTTTGACCAATGACAAAGGCCAAAATGTGGGCTACAACAGACAACCTAGTTGTTTGCTGGAAATGCCTTTTGCTGCAGTTGATTAAAAGTAGAGAAGAGTCAACAGTCAATGGTGAAATGAAACTTGTTATAAATAGGTTTTATAACGATTGGCAACCACAAGAGTTCTTGAGCATTCAGTTATAAATATGCACAAAAATATGAGGCTAATGGGTCTAGTAGTGTGTGATATTAGCTGTGGACACGCACACACAATCTCCTTCAGGCTTATGCCTGACGAAGATAAAAATAGCGTGTTTAAATTAATATGATCAACACCATTGTCAGCCATTGCATATGCTTGATTGAAACAATCCACTGTCTCTAGTAATTACATGAACTGGAAGGCCAGTGCTGAGGGATACATGATGATGTGATGAGGGCTAGGACTAACACTTTTTTTTTTTTTTAAATGACAGACTTTTTTTTAATTAACTGTTTCATTAACTCTTAATGTTGATATTCTGAGCGGGTCACTTTTGAACTGGCATAAGTATCGTTTTATAATCAGTCCACAAATATATTTAGTATGTGTGTATCTTATCAGTCATTAACGAATAGGTAATTAGTCATTCAGTAATGTTTCAGGAAGTGCCTTCTCTTTCGCTTTGACACTACTTATATAAATAGAGAGAACACATTCACAATATATCACATAATATGTGATGACATCTCATGTAATCTAAAACAGGAGAACAAAATGGTCACTATTTATATGAAATCTATTTAAGTGAAGGATGCAACATTTATGAATGGTTGGTTTCATTATAACCATGAAAACCATTAAGCAACGCTGTCCATAATTCATATGCCCTGCTTTTCTGTCAATTGTACAAATTAGCCACTTTTTTATAACAATCTTTAACAAATTGAAATGACCGTAAATTTGTTCCAGTTAATTCAAATGAGCACTCCCCTTCCCCGTGCACACGCCAGGCTGAGTGAGCCAAATAATATGCAGTCACACAAGGTTGTACATTTGGTGCTGCCTCCACTGGCTCAGTGGGGTAAGCCAGCAGGTGAGCCTGCAGATTTGTACAAATAGTGCGACTCAACTCTGCATCAAGTAAATTAGTCATAAAACAAAAACAAACTGGATTGCAAATTTCAACATTGCAAAACATCTCTTTCGCTTTCCCTTTTTGTTGTGCAGAAGTTGTGTCTCCCTTTCTTTTGTCCCTTTGTGGTAACGGACTGCAGACTCATCTGGACTACTCTACTGCTGCTCCTGGAGTGTGGAAAAGGTTGCATCATCTTTGCTTGACAAATGTCACAAAGATCTTGTCTTCATTTTCTCAGTGCTGTCTTCCTCTTCAACTCACTAGCTCCTTTTTAATCTTGGACTAACAGGATCCACTAAGTCATTCCTTCCACTCCACCAAATCAATGAAAAGGTACTTTTTATAGTCCTATGAAAGATGCCATAGTGAGAACACAGGCAGTGTTTGTGATAGTGTAAAGGTGTGCAACAAAAACACACAGACATGTCAATTTATAGTTCCACTGTTTCAGGATTGCACCTAACCAGCCTTTACGTTAATTTAAGCACTTCCAGGTGACTTTAAAATCGCTTTGAATAAATACAGATCAAATCTGAATTCGGAGCACCCAAATAATCTTACCAGGTTCCCAAAATTACATAATTTCCAAATATTTCCATTTTTCAATATTCTGGGCCACTTTAGGAAAAGTTATACAATTTCAGGCTTTACGAATTTCATTCATGATATTTTTACTTCTTTCAAATGTCAAAAAGGGTCAAATCTAACCTAAACAATAAAGGTTAATAAAATATCAGAAAATATTGAAGAAATAAATGTGAATTAATTCTCTGGTGTTCAATTAATTGTTTATTGGTTGCAGGTCTGGATGTGACAAGTTCTCACAGGTTGCTGGTAAAAGTGTAGTTGTTTGGAGGCACTAACCTGCGTCTGTGTCTGCGCTCCTTACTGTCCCCGCGGCGGTCCCTGCTGCGTCTGTCCCTGTCTCTGCTCCTCCTTTTCCTCTCTCTGCTACGGCTGCGGGAAGAGGAGCGACGATGGTGGCGGTTCTCTTTGTCCCTTTCAGCTGGAGGAACAGAGCGATTGTCAACTTACAGAGTGGTATATAAAAAGGCGAATGACATACACAAGTAGGAAATGATGAGGAAATTCATGGATAAGAACAATTACTAGAGATATCTAGATAGTTTTCATCCTAGTAAAGTAACTCAGATTAAGATTCATAAGTAAAAAAGAAGACTCAGATTGCTAAAAAAAATCCAGGTCTTCAGAGGGAACTTTTACTGAGGTGACAAACTACCAGATGACCTGAGAGCAGTCATTAGCGTTTCCTAATTTAAAGAGAAAACTTAAAAGCTCCAACATGTAGAAATTAGTGGCATCTAGTGGTGATGCTGCAGACTGCATCCAACTGAGTACCCCTATGTTCACCCTACCCATTCAAGCATATAAAAGAATCTACAGCAGCTGTGAAAGTTGAAAAAAAAAATGCAAAAGGCCCTTGTTAAAGCTCAGGTTTGGTCTGTCTGTTCTGTGTTATTGTTGAAAACACTCCCTATATAGTTATAGGTCATATTCTAAGGTAACAAAAGCACAATTGTTCTTATTTTCAGGATATTTCACACTAATTAAAACACTTATGAATCTTATATTACATTTTTTGTCAAGTTCGTTCTGCTATATGCCACTAAAGCCTACACACCTGCTCTAGACTAGCCAAATACCCAAGTGGGTGTGACAATTGTTTTTCAACTTATTGTTTCTTCTTTTTCTTTTTTTTTTTAAATCATATTTTAATGTATGCACTTGATTTGTTCATTTTTACTTGCAGTATGGGTCAATTTAAAAATATATATATATCATGCTGATCAATCGCTTTTATGCTGATATTTTGCAGCTTGAGCTGCCATTGTGTATGATAAGTGCTGCACAATACCATGCCAGACTTTAACTATAGTTACTAAACGATACAATGTATGCACACAAAATAAGGACAAAATGGACGTATGCAGTTCGGACTTATGTCCAAGTATCGATGTGTGTAATTTATCCAACTCACACTGCGCATATCAAACGCAATTATCACTCACAGATTATTATTTACTTCCAATGTGTGGTATGTTAAATATAGGTTAAACAAATCGTAATGAAGACTCGGTGTAGTGGATACTGGTGGTGGCGAAAGCAGGACGAAATCATACGTATGGACGAGTTACATTGTGAAGGTTCGCTTGACACAACAGCTGCAAAGAATGAATGCTAGCTGTCCCAATCATTCAGTCAGCTGGTAATGGCAGGCGCACACCGTGTTATAGCCTGGCCCCGCATACAGAAACAACGAGTTACTTTTGTACACTTATCGACTTTTAGAGATACATCACAGACCCAACAGTGCAGGACAACATCGAAGATTGGCTATGACGAGTGCAACATAAACAATTCAGCCATAACGCATCAAACAACTCTGGCTAATACAATGTTCCAGTAAATAGACACATCCACGGCAGGGTAACATGGTGGCGGCAGCTCCAAACGGTGCCAATAGCGTTTTCAATTGTAGGTATGAAAGCAGTTCATTTACCTTGTTTATTTTCAGACAGTTGTCTTTCAAATTCGTCGAAATCCGACATCTCTGTGAGTTGAGGCTACTACGTTTTCCGAGACTGCGTTATTCAGCTGGCGACAGCTAGCTTAGGCTAGCAACAAAGTGAACAACACTTCAAAAAACGAAGTGGCTTGCTAATGTAGCCCAAGTAAAGTCTCTTTAAATCGCAGCTCGCGTAGCAACAGAATTACCTAGACTTGTTAACCGGCGCACACATTAGCAGTGTGGTGTTTATTTACAACGTAAAAGCAGAGTCATTGGGACACAAAACGTGTTCTCATGTGTTAGCCTGCTAACGTTAGCTCACGAGCTTGTAGCCAGAAGAATGGGCCTGCTGCGCACGGCGGCTCACAGGTTCCAGAACCGAATGAATGAGACTGTTTCTCGAGACGAGTACAGATCCCCGCGGGTCGGTGGTCCACGCGGCGCGGTCTGTTTGACCTATAAACGCAAATATATGCGCGTGCAACTATGTTAAGGCCAGTGATAACAATAAAGAAGATATCGGTGTGCCCGCTTTTTTGCTCCGTCTCCCAGATACCCCGTGACACCGGAAGTTGATGAATGACAGGCTTCCGGTTAGTGAAAGAAAAAAATGAACCTTCATTGAAGTTTTATAGTTACAAAAATAATAAATAATCCTTACGGAAACAATAGGTACTCACCTCGGTGAGGCGAGTACCTAATTATTTCGTTACTTTAGATTTAGTTAGTCTGTTTCTTTTTTATATATTTCATAAAACAACAATCGTTATTTCATCTCTTTAAACTTAACTTTCTTTCTTTTTTGCTTACAATAGTCATTTCATTTCTTAGGACAGATAACACACGCATACAGTCACTGGCCACCAGTAGGTTAGACTGCACATGCAGTCTAATGTAAGCATGTGTGCCAAATGCAATACAATAGCTCTACTTTAAATTCTACATTCACAAACCTTACACATTTTCAGTGTTTGTTGACATTGTCACAAAGTTTGAAATTTTGTTTTACGTTCATTATAGAGGTGGTAGTGGGTGATTGGACATTGCATTGAATAATGTTCCATTAACGAAATATGGTATTAGAACACCAATGTAATGCCTCCCAGTATGTTACTAACACTACGACCTCAGTAATAAATATACTTCACAGATGTACCTATAATGAAGTGCGTGATGATTGTACATGTACCGGGTGGGATTATAATGTTATAGTCTTGTGATATGCCAGTGGCTGAATGAGCTCTGTAATTCTTCATCATTGAGTGTACAAAGAACAAAGTACACACAAATCCCCTAATCAGTAATAGAAAAAAATCTGTCTGTGGCGGATAAAAGAATAAAAGCTCATTCATTATCTGTAGCAAATCAAATGTTTTAATGCATATCTGTATCAACAGTACATGTGGTGAATCATAAGTATTTCTTCAGTGAGTGGATTTTACAAATTCAGATATCTACATTTTGTAAGAAATCATATGCCTTAACATTTCAGTCTTAATGCGCAGTTGGTGAATGATAGGCATGGCTTCAGTGAGATATACTTTTTACACAAGATACAAATTTGACTGCCATGTCTCCTTAGCACCCTTGGCTTACAATGCTTGTTTTTTAACCATAGAAATTACTAGACAGTGAAAATGTCAGTAGTTCCACAGATTGGAGTACCTATGTTTACTTATCAAAATAGGTTAATTTACACCAACAGTCACTGTAAACCACTCTCACCAAATCTGTTTTAATATATGATCTAATTCTTTCACTGTACCAGTAGAATCACAACACATTATCATACAACATATCTGCTGCTTTGAATGAATATGAATTTCAACAACACCTCTATAAACTACAGACCATCGAAGAGTTCTTTTCACATGCATGTGTAGTATTAGGAAGCAATAATAGATAATCCCTGTGTACAAGTTAGTTGCTTTTGCTGAAGCTCTCATTGTAAAATTATTTGTGATTAATGTCCATCTTTTTTTTTTACACAAAACTAAAAGTTACACAATGTTACAAATAGTAAGTTTAGCATTGTAAATGCTTGGTACCGTATTTTGCAAAAGGTATTATAGTCACAAAAGCATTACAAGGGCTTCAAAACCAGAAGCATACGAAGGGACCGTATTTTAGTTCAGGTTATTCACAAAAAGGTGTGGCGCAACCCTTAGTGGAACACAGCAACGCAGCAGTAGTGTTGTTAAATCAGAGCCCAAAGCCAACAGATGGCGATATTACTACAAATCAAATACATATAATATCACCAACAGGTTTGTGGCTGTATTTAATCTGTATTAAACTAAAAACAAGTGTGTTGTGTTGCCAGAAGTATCTTACTGTAAAAAAGGCATCTGCACCACATAATGTCAGACTGGTCTCTCCTATTGTCAGTTAATGACATATCTGATATCTGTTTCCTTCTCTTTCAGAAATCTCTCTTTAAACCTTGAGATACAGAAAGAAAAGGATAACACAAAATAGTCTCCTGGAGTCTAATTCAGTGAGAGTTCATAGTAAAAGTGACCTAAAACTGTTGCATCTCTTATACAAGGCCCTCACAAAAATTCCTTTAAGGCAAGTGAAAATAGTTGAGGATATGATGACAAAAGTAATACAACAAATTTACATAGAGAAGTTTAAACACATGGAACGGGTCATGATTTCTTAAAAGAATGGCTTAATACCATAAAAATGAATGCTGTGTTGTATAATTTTAACATACACAGATATTACTGTGATTGACAGTTACAACAGTTTATAAGATTTCACACAAAGTGACAAAAATCATATAGGCTGTCAGGACTGACATGATCTCAGTAATCAATTACTGAACTCCAGGAAGCCTAACAGCTGAAACATATAAAGAGCCAAGCTGTTTAGACTCATTAAAGTACCAAGGAAAAGCACCCCCCCCCCTATAATCCTTATGGCAAAGACATATGCAAGTTCACAGATCTTTAACCAAAAACCCAGAATCACACAAACATGTCACTTTGCTTTTTGAGCAATGAGACCTATGTGTTTGACTCGGCAGGCACCCCAACTTCGTCAAGTGTTATTGGGATGATGGTGAGGATTTGCTGAAGAAACCCATGTACCTGTACATCATATTGATTAAAAAGTTGGTATGTGAAAAGTTTGTTTGTCTGAGGAACAAAGGAACTCAACCACAGTTAACAGGACAATTTCCCAGGCACTGAGAGAACAAAAATAACTCCTTATGTCTCTGGACATCTTGGTACTACAGAGGTGAACAGGCCTGCTGCAGCTGAAGCCAACTGCCTCTTTTGACTTGTTTCTCCTCTCAGTGTCTGAACCGGTAGGAAATGGGCAGAAGTAAGTTATTCTTCTTCAGAGCTTGCACCCTGCTCAGTGTCTCTTCATCCAGGGCAGTGTAGCAACGGCGGGCGTAGTCCAACAGCTTCTCCTTGGATGGGTCAAATTCGCCCACCTCTGCCACCTTCTCTGGAGCCACTAGCAGCAGCTCAGCAATGGGTGTGGTGGAAGCCACTGTGTTGCGGTCTACACCATGAATTTGGAAGGCTTTAGACATATTTTTCAGACGCTGATATGTAAGTAAAATCTTCTTGTAGCGAAACAGCACTCCAGCAGCATCTTTCACTAAAGAACAAGAATTAAGAGTTAGCTACAGCAATCTAATGTCAGGCTATAGTTTTGTCAAGAAATGCTCATTTTTGTTGCAAAAATCCTTCCTTTACCTCTTTGCCGCTCTCTGGGGGCTCGTAAGACCCGTCTTCTCTTTATTTGGTGTCTGTTATTAATGGTATCTGGCATGACGTCTTCACTTGATATCAATTCCTCCTCCTCTAGGTAACCGTCGTGCTCCAAGTACTCGTCAGATTCTCCCAAGAGCGAAAGAGAATCTAGTGAGACAATAAATATTCTTCTTAGCAACAACCACAAGCTCAACACCACAGAACGTTTTTTTTTTTATTTTTTACATCTCTTTTACTTCCCAAGAGATGCAAAGCTTTATGCCATTTGATTTGTATTACCTGTTCCTACATTGCTATGTCCACTCATTTCATTAATTGATGACCTTGCAGCATTGTTACTGCTGCCACTGCTGCCGCTGACTGTAGTGCTTGGATTACTGTGGCTATGGCCTTGCAAGAGGGTCTGGGGTTGCGTAGAGTTGAACAAAGCATTCATAGAGGCAAGCTGATTAGAAATGGGACTGGAGACATGGTTTTTGGAAGGCACCATAGTTGGTGGACCAGGTCTTCGTTGAATAAACTGACGAGACGGGAAATGCTGTGAGTCCGTCTTCTGTAGCTCTGTAAGGAGAATGAGTCATAATCGACAGACTATACTTAAGCACAGCTACATATAGTAATATAAAATTCAATTTTAGAGTACCAGCAGGACGATCTTCTTCTCTTCTTCCCCTCCAGTTGAATCGTCTTGACTCATAACCTACAGGGAAATAAACATTAAGAGGTAAGAATTTGTTTTCCATCCAAGGCACTTGTAGAAAAAGTTCTGTTTCTAATAAACATCTACTCATTCATTCTTGTGGGGCAGGTTATCACCTGGCGCCTGTCTTCTCCCCTCACCGTTACTGTACTGGCTCTGACTCTGATCTTGTCCATGGCTTTTTGTGGAAAAGATGAAGCGGTCCAGCTGGCAACGGAGGAAGTCTCTCTCCTCTTCCAGGTCCTCAATTCTTTTCTGAAGCCAAGAGTTTTTCTCCAGGGAGATCTGTAGCTGTGTCCGCAGGTTAGTGATCACCATATATGAGTTATTGACAGGAGATGGGCCAGCAGGTGGAGGAGACTCTGAGGAAGCACAAACAATATATTTTGGGAAATTATAATGTGTAAAGTGGGACACTGCTGTATATACATAAAAACGCAGAAGTTGCAAATTTAATGTTGTACAATGACAATAAATCTATTCTATTCTGAAAGTGTATTTTAATATCTTGACATTCACCATCAAAATTTTGGTCTGTCTGGTTGAAAAATCCTTGTTGTTCAAAGTTGCTCTCCTCATAGGGGATGGCAATTTCATAAGTGTCCTCATTTTTTGGAGCTAAACAGGAGGAAAAAAATGCACAGTAATGAATGAATTATGTCAAACCTATTGTAAAATCAAACAATAAATAAATGAAACAATCAGATGAACTTTACAGTCTTACTCTGCAGATGAAGTGAACCTGTGTGACTCTTGGATGTGGAGGCAGCATCTGACCTGTTTCCGTCCTCCATCTCCATCACACCCCAGACAGGATGGAGAACATTAAGATTAGTTTTTACAAATGTTCTCCTGCTTTGTTTATGAAGTAGCTCAGACATTACACACTGTTGCACTGTACACTTTTAAAACATAGTGGTTGTTCACAATTCATTATAACTGTCACACTTTATGTGCAGACACAGAAAATCAAAGCCAGTTTCATCATATATATAATCTCTTCTGCTCATACGTGTATAAACTCCAACAGATAAACTGGATGTGTAACTCGGATAATAGTTTATAAAGGCCTGCTAGCCAGGTGGTATAACGTTAGCAAGAATTAAGCTGTGAATATAAAATTACACACTCCCATCCTTTTATCTACATTTCAGTGTTTCTATCCGTCATTTTGACATTCACAGTGTGCCCCGTGCTACAAACATATGCTGCAGAAACCGGTACATACCACTTTACGGTTGTTATAACTTAATCGTGCACATGTAATAAGATGTTATTACTCTGTCATATCTCCATTTCACGACTTCGTCCGCTAGCTAACAAGCTAACAATAACAATTATGGCTTTTTTTTCTCCTCCAACACTCCTGTACGTCACTTCCGGGTGTGATAAATTAATGGGGTGCAGCAGTTTAGTGTTAGAGAAAGAGAAAAAAAAGTACTGCAGGGATCTTCATTATTCACTGTTTTACCACAAGAGCATTGTTTTATAAATACCAATATTAATTATTATAAATACTATTTTCTAATGGTATTTAAATCACCCGGGCTTTTGTAAATATATATTAAAAATATAAAATAAAATAGCCTTAACATTGAGTATGAGTGGGTGATGTATTATGCATGTGTGATCTGTTAATGTTGAAATACACAGGAAGGTATCTCCAGTTTAGACAAAGACTGCAGGACAGGTAAATCCGGTGACGAGGTGTCAGGTTTCACTTGTTTGGTGGCTTCACAGACTCGAGTTAAAAAAAAAAAAAAAAAAAAAAAGGTCCGGTTTGCATTATAAATCGTTTTGCCATTTGAATAGGTAGCACAACGGATAACGTACAGTAAAGGTAAGTGTTTGAGCATTTTCTTATAATCTATTCATAATAATGTAGATTTTACTACCGTGTAAGTGACGATAGTGTCCTGACGAAGGTGTGGCACCTGTTCTGTATGCTTAACAAGTCAACGAAAGCAGAAGGTAGTTTTGAATGTAATACTTTTTCATGATCTTCCTCCCAATATATTTAACATACAAGGACCGGCAGTGGTCCCCTAGAATTAATTACTGTAAGAAGCATTAATGTCATCTGGGAGAAAACATTATTTTTTGTAATTTCAGGAAAGTTTATTAATTTGCATATTATGTAAAACCAAATTATATACTTTTATTAGATACAAAAGGCAACTTTAAGTCTTCAGAATTACTGATATAGCCCGCCTCTCTGCCCTGACAGTCTGTGATACTTTAGAACCAGTGGCAAACATGAACTTCATAAATAAAAATACAACATTTATTTTGTACCGTGAATATTTTCCAAATTGTTCAGTTGCATTGTATAGATGTGAACAGAAACAGAAAGCTGATAAATAGTATGTCATATGTTACTAATTTGTTACTAATGAGTCATTACTAACAAACTGATGAACAAAGTCATGAAATGTCTGCAGGTACCCCAAGTTAAGGTTGAAATTACTCATAAATATGTTTTAGGTATAGAGGAAAGATCATTTTATAATTATTTGTTAATACTATACATTTGTTTATAATATTTTTCTTCACAAGAATTGAAAATATCCTTAAGATGCCCCAATCAAATGACACCCCCCCCCCCCCTCCCCCTTTTCTATGCAGCCATGGCACCAAAGTATGATGGTATGTCCCACTGTAAACTGGCTCTGGTGTTTGCTGTGTTGATGGACCTGTTGGGTGTGACATCCCTGCTGCTGGGGGTCTTCGCTCCACTTGAGATCCAGGGGCGAGACTTTGGGGATCTGCTGGTATACTCTGGAGCTCTGCTGGTGCTGCTGTCACTGGCAGGCTGGGTCATGTGGTACAGCGGCAACATTGAGGGCCTGACTTCTAAAAAGGAGCTGGGGGGTGGTGTTGGTGGAGCTGTAGACCGCCTTGCTCACTCACTGAGCCGCAGGATACGGATCCCCAGGACCCATAGCAGCCCGACTTAAGGAGTAGAGCCTTGAGATACCAAAGACTGTTACAGGAATGACTCTTTTTAAACAGCTTGCTGGTCAAGGCAAAGGAGTGTCAGTGCTGAGTAACATCCTCTTTATGAATGCCTTGCTCCCATGCCATGAAAGAACTATCAGTGTCATTTATGGGAAAACTAGTGACAATTACATCATGTAAGACTTTATGCTCAGGATTGTAATGTAATGGAGATTTATATGTATTCCAGTATATGCAGATGAAAGAGATTCATTTACAATATTCTGCAATTACCTTTTTGAGTATTCATTCATTTGCTGATTTAACTGAATATGTGGTGGTGGTCGTGCCACACATTATTGCAATAACAGTCAGAATACAGGTTATTACATGAATCATTCAATCAATACATTTTTAATGACAGTAATCATGTTTGCACAAGGTTGAGTCAGAAACAGCACTCATGCCTTCATCCTCTTTGTATGAAGAATAAGGAGCAGCTATGATTTCAACATAGTGTGCATACTTGTAATTTCATATAAATACTGCATAGGACACTTGAAAGAAATGATCTCCCTTATTTTACAAAATATCTTGAAATCAAGATGAAACATAAAACAAATTAAGACACTCAAAGGATTTCATGACATCCAATCCAAGCAAAGACAAATAAATAATTTCTTAAGACAAGCACTGCAAATTGAGATGATAGGATATTACACATTTGTATAGACACACATTTAACATGTGCAGTTATTTGTAATTACACCTTGTGCAATGTGAAAGAGTTCAATTTGAGTTAATACAACAAAAAAAAATGAACAAAAAGGCAATACATCAATTTCAATGCAGCAACAGGAGATAAAAAGTGTCTGTCTTAATGCTGAGAGAAGAGTAATGCCTGCCTAATGCCAGTTCACAGTTAACAACAAAGTATGAACACAGTGGCTTAAAGGATAGCCACATTATCAAGTTAAACTTAATGATCAAAATATCTATGACAAATGTTTCCCCCCTAATGAAATAAAGATATGAATGACTACCATGTGAGTAGCAACAAGGGTCTGGCAGAGAATGTATCAGATGGCTGGATGTCAGTGAAACTCAATGCACTGCCAGTGCCAAGAAAGAAACAGGTTATTACCATTCATCAGGAAACACAAAGGACAGAATAAGAGGATACGATCTTAACAGTTGACTTACTGACCAATTCCACAACAATGATATGATTGATTATGTCTGATGAAGGCACACAGTAAGGCACCAACATACTTTTGGATGAATCCAGTCAAAAGTGAGGTAAACAAGAATGAAACAGCATGTACTGTATACATCCTTTATAGGATACTCTTATCGCTGCCAAGTAGATTCACTTCTATGAAAGCACCATTTCCAATACTGTCTCAGCAGTCTATGTCTGCTCCACCTTGGTTTTACTGCAAAAGGGCAGATCTAGGAGATGATCAATATCAGAGGGAAGGACTGGGCAAAGGAGGGCTGGTATTCTGCCAGATAATCATGTGACTGCGTTCAGACCGCTGGGGTGTAGCTTGTGACAACTCAGCCGATGCATCACTTTCATCGTCTCCTGCAGGAGAAGTTGGATCATTTAAGTAACAAACAAAGCCTGAACTAAACTGGAAGGCCATTTGGCATGCAAAAGAAAACACTAATCCAACATGCCGAACAAATTCAACCATTATCCTACTATTACATTTTTCAGTCCTTGAACTCACCAATGCGGAAGTTGATGTAGCCTTCTCCTCCACTGAGAATGAGCTGAGAGGTAATGACAGTGTTGCTGCCAGGGCAGGTGATCAAACAGCCTGGGGAGAATGATGATGACAAAGTTTATAATATAAAAATACAGCATAAAAACACTGTACAAGATCTGGCTGAGATAAGACATAATGAGCCTTACCAGGTGCAGCAATGATGAATCTGACAGCTTGTCTATGTCCATGGTAACACAGCTGGGCTGATGCAATAGAGCAATATGGGATAGAGACCGCCTCTGATGCTGTGGATGGTGATTAATATAGCTTATACTTGATAGGTGCATTTATAACAATATAAAACTGATTGTGTAAAATAATTGGTCTTGTTTTGCATAGAACTCACTTATAGACAATGGAATAGAGAAGATGGCACCACCTCCTGTGCCCACCCACAGTCTTCCAGAAATGACAGTGAGAGAGGAGATCTGAAGAGGTGAGAGTGTCAGGAAGGCCTGGCCTACAGAGACACAGAAATATTTTAGCTGTGAAAAAGAGTTTAAACTCAAACAAAATTTCTTTACAACTAAAGAAAGTTTTAGAACCTAATGTTTTAGTGACCACAGCAGTAAAGTCAACTTCCTGCAGCGGCCGTCCGGTGGTCCAATCAAACAATCTGAGCACTGGGTCAAGTCGGCAGGACGTCCAAACACCACTCCCACCAGCACAAAGGAAACGGACCTGCTGCTCACTGCGCTCAGAGACTGAGAATACTTGCTGTAAATAATGGTAAGAAATAAATGTTGAGTTCAAAGATAATCTGAATTTGAGGTTGAATACAATGTATATACTTCCTCTGTTTGTTACCTCGACTTTTCTGTTGTCAATGTCAACCACATGGATCTTGTTCCAGTATCCCACCCACAATCGCCCATCCTTTGCAAGGCAGCAACGAATAGGCTGCAAAGGGTTTGATCCAAGTTGCATCACATTGTGTGACTGCAGATTCCACTCACCTGTCAATCACAGGATCACCATTATCATTTACATCACTGAACATTAAGTTATGCAAAGGATGTAAAATGG
The DNA here is from genome assembly GCA_024605115.1 of Rastrelliger brachysoma. NCBI lineage: Eukaryota > Metazoa > Chordata > Actinopteri > Scombriformes > Scombridae > Rastrelliger > Rastrelliger brachysoma. The sequence continues at coordinate 29,405 of JANJYP010079852.1, forward strand.
AGGGATAAATTAACTGAGGAAGCCACAAAGAAACAGAAAGTCGTTACCTGAACTGTGGGAGAAGAAAGCTAAAGTCCCATCAGCTAAACCACCTATTACTTTACCCTGGGAATACCTGTGAAATTGCATGAACACAAAGCAGCTTATATTTACACATTTCTGGAGACAGACATGATGGAAACTGATAAGTAAACACTAATACTTATATTTCCATCTATGTATTGTCCAAAAAGAGCAGAAAGAACTCACGTGAGTGAATGAACGCCCTCTGATAGGGAAACAGACTGCAGACAACGCCTTCTGCCAGCAGAGGCTGAGTGTATCAGTATACTGTGAGAGAAATAGTGGTAGAAAGGGTAAACAATAGAAAGAAAGAGTCAGCGAGAATACTTTTCCAACCAGAATTTTACTCAGTCTTATTTATTAGAGTGAACTGCTTATTCAGTAGACCTTACCTTCCTTCCTGAGTCCCAATCCACACAGTTCCTGTGGAGTCACCTGACATAACAAAACCAGACAGACTGTCAAAGGAAAAGCTAAATAGGCACTGCTGACTTTTAAGTGTTACCAGTAAAAAATCAGAATGGTAGGGTGAGATAATACATGTTCAGAATACATTAGACATGTTGCCTGTTGGCAGCCGCTGCAGCCCATTATACTGGCACTGACCTATGGGAGGCACAGCACAGATGCACAGGGCAGGAGCTGTGGGAGGGAGGTTGAACTGATCCAGTACTGTGTTGGACCGAGCTGGGTCAATCACTGTAATATCACTGCTGGATGCAGGGCCAGAAACTACCCACACAGAACACTGGCAGAGAAGGAGGGGTATGGAGTTTGGAGAGATGAGTGGCATGAAACAACTTGTACCTGGGAAGTGTTAGTTATGGTTGGATGGCGCTGTGCATGGTGATTAGCATGTGACTACAGTTGCTATTTGACCAGGATAATAACAGACTTACTGTGGCCTCTCCTGAGATGTCAGGTGTGACTGCAACAGCACAGTTCAGCTGAAGAGAACAAATATGTTAACCATAGTCATATTTATCATACACCAAAAGGTATAATGTTTCCTGGGTTTTTGTCCAAGGTTTTTGCTGGGACAAGATTTACCTTAGCAGTGGAGTCTCTTTGATCCAACAGCCTGAGCTGGACTAAAACAGGAACATCTTTAGGCTCTGGGACAGGTTCCTGGGATTCCTACAATAATGACATTTAATCATCATTATTCATATTTTTGATATTATTAGGATTGCGGAAATTTGCAAAAAAAAAATCCTCTCAACTCTCTGTGGTAAATTATGTGTAGCTTGTACAATGTTAATAGCAGGATGGTTGAAGGGTTATTTTTCTTTGCTTGATTTAGTAAAAATAAATGTAGTAATTGTTGGATAATTATCATGTATTTGGCAACATATTTGGGGATGCAAGGTTCAAGCATTGTCCACACAATGAGGTCAACACTAAATCTTGGCAGAGTGAGACAAACTGTCTTTCTCATTGAGACACTATCAGCTCTCAGTAATTTGGAGAAATTGTGAGCTACCTGATAACTGGCAGCATCGCTATAGTGACCAAGGTTAAGGAGTGATTGTATGCTTTACAGCGAACTGTGAACAGAGTATTAGCTGTGTAGGAGGGTGAGATAGTGCATCTCTGAAAGGTTCTAGCTGAGTTGTGTTCACTGACATGTGAGCTGAATTGTGGCGGCATAAGTAATTAGCAAATACATGTATTGATAAAGCTTTTATTCTCCTGGGTCAACCTTTAATAAACACTTTTAATGTAAGACATCCTTAACTCATATGCACTTTTTCCACACATGGGTTGACTATTGATAAAGAAATACTCCATATCAGTAATAATAAAAATGACATCACTTGAAGTTTTTAGCCCATTTTCTAGCTTCTTTTCATTATTCCCTCTCCAGTGGGCCACCTATCTGTGTATCTATATGTGCCTCTCTCTTACCTGTGTATTTGCTAGTGGTGTGCTCCAGCCATGTAGCTGTCGTTTTCCAAGTGCTCCCCAAATGTGGGAGCGAATTTCTCTGTAGGTTTCCCTCCTCCTGACACGGGGTGAGAGGGCAGCAGGAGAAGTAGATCTAGGGAAAACAGGGAAAACACTTCTTTTGTTAATCAGTTCAGTGGAACCATTCGTAATAATTCAATTTAGTTGTAAATGATGTAAAAAGAGGAGCATATGCAAGTGTGACACAGTTAGCTTACTCTGCTTGAGTTTGATTGACAGCCTGTAATTGTGGAGACACCAGAGGAGGGCGAGCAAGTGATGGAGAAGTTGGAAGAGTAAATGCAGGAGCACGAGGCAGGATTAACGGTTGCTTGGACAGGCCAAACAAGCGGTTGAACCTTTATTAAAAAGAAACATTTTTCAATATTTTATACAGATCATAAAACATCTTACAACATTATATTACCAATTTGAAACTACTTGGCACACACGTTTATCAGTTACTGCCAAGTGGCATCTCTGACTGATTCAATATGAACCCAAAAACATCAAAGATTACACCCTCTTAGGCATTTATTACTCAGCTGACATTGTTTACTTATTCAAAACATGGCCTCTCCCCTTGCATTGCTTAGGTTGCCTTACAGCAGGGGTATTCAAACTATTCCGTAAAAGGCCGTGTGGCTGCAGGTTTTCATTCTAACCAAAAAGGAGCACACCAGGATTGCCTCATATAATCAACTGATCTCAGTCATCAGAGACTTGATTGGTTGAATTGTGTGATCTTCATTGATTGGAACAAACATCTGCAGGCACACAGCCCTTTATGGAATAGTTTGGACATGCCTGCCTTAGAGTGACCTTGAGGGACAATAATGTTATGTAACTGTAATTTTAGTTATAAAGGCAACACACTGCATTTTCAAGTACTTCTAAATAATTATCTTGTATGTCTATTAATTATAGGCTGTCGTAATTACAGAAGCTGAAGACAACATAATGACTGTCCCACTTATTTTAACACATGGTAGTTTGTTTGCGATATCATTGTGTTGCTTTAAGGTACTTTATCAGCCTCATTGCCTCTTTTATTGTCCGGCACATGACAGCACACCTGTTGTTTTGTGGGACAAAGTTTGTTGTTATGAGGATGTCATCCAAGCTTCACTGCTATTTTTAAATCAACAAGAGGATGAGAAGAAAGTACAGTGTTAACATTTCTATTTCTAGATAAATGATCATTTTAAGACACTTACTTTATCCAGACACTTGACCTTTTGTCCTCTGTCATTTTCTCCTCCTTTGTTGCTCTATATATAGATATATAAAAAAAGGAAAAGCACTGAATGAATTTGGAGGCAAAAACCTAATGCTTAATTGTTATTGTAACCACTCGTTGGAAACAGACATCAGCTTTACATTAAGTAACACAACTACAGAGCTAAAGAATGTCTACACAATTGTGCTGAATCAGTAGCAAAGTTACCTGAGTGCCTGGGTGCGTCTGACTGCCTCCTGCAGCTCAAATAGACGCTGCTTGTACTGGTTCTTCTCCATGACCACACGAGCCATTTCAGAACGAGAGAAGTGGCGCGTGGATGAAGGTAGAGAGGCCTGAATGAAATGATTGATGCTATTCAATGGGCTGCATTCATTCATATATCATTATTAATAAAAGCAGTCATTGAATTTTAAAAAAGTTTCACCATTGCAGTATTACTGCAGCACTAACTCTTTGTGATACTGTAGATTAAAAAGTTTTCTCCTTACATCAGGATTCTCAGCTTGGCATGTGTCCAGTTCTTTGCGTAGTCTGTAAAAAAATTGTTATAATATATGAAATTGTTTAGCAAATATCAAGAATTAAATAACATTTTTTAAAAAGAATATTTGGAACAATATTGTACACCTTTTAATTTCCTCCTCTTTCTCCTTCATCCGACCCTCTAATCGAGAGACTGTTTCCCGAAGAGAGGCCACTTCTGGTTTAAGAGCTGAACGGTCATCGGTCAGTTCCACTACTCGAGATATCAAAACCTTACGGGCAGCTTCTACTAACTCACTGGAAAAAACCAAAAAAAAACCAAAAAAAAAAACACAGGGTAGAAAGTTTAATGTTACAAATAAATAAACAAGCAGACCAGGGTTAGGTAAAAAAAAATCAGATCAGGTAAAGAAAGCAAACAGCTCTATGAAATGAGGCACATATTAACAATATATGTACAGTAATATTTTTGTATACAGAAGCAAGAAGTGTTTGGAAAATCCCCTGAACACTCCAATAATCACATTGCACTAAACTTAAATAGAAGACTCACTGAGTGACTTTCAGTTCCTCATACTGAGAAAGAATCTCCTCAATCTGGTCGGCACTACCTGCACAGAAACATAAAGTATAACAATACTTGAACACACATACATTCATATAACTGAGGGGGATATAAGCTTAATAGTCAGGACTATTTAATCTGGATTTATGTCCAAGAAATAAAGGCTGCACAAGGTATGGTGCAGAATTATAAATGAGGAAGTAGAGCTTATTAAACCTACAGTAGTGGGCAGGTTTCACTGGTGTCCTTGCACTTCATTTTAACGTGTTGAAAATAGTTTTTAACCATTGTCTGATTTTATTTGACTCAAACCTTCTGTTTATCTGTGATCACTAAGTTTCATTGCAACATATAACACAAAAGAGGCACTGTCTTAGAAATACATTTATCTGTCTGAGTCGGCAGTCAGAGGAATGCTGAACAATTTGACTGTGGGTCACAAAATGCTGACTGACTAACCGACTTCCTGGTCAGTTAATGTTTTGTGACCCTGGAACTAACCCCCAGAGAAAGTGTATCGACTATACTTGTGAAAAAGGTTCATAAATGTGCCTTCACCTCTGACGCTGGCCCCTCGGTCTACACTCTCCACATAATCCCGACTCAGCTCTGATAGTTCAGAGAACACTGAGTCTGTGTTGCGTAGTTCCCACTCCATGCTATCATCTTCCTCCACCTCCTCCTCAGCCGTTTCCTGCATCTCTCCTTCCTTCCCCTCTTGTATTTTCCATTCCTTCTCTTCTTCTTCTCCTGTCTCCTCCTGCACCCCTTTCATCTCGTCCTCCAAGCTGGTCTCTGATGCATTATTCGTTGACTCCTCAGTGTTAGGTCTAACTGGGGTGCTGATGATGACAGCGAATAAAGTAAGAAGAGAGTAGGAAATGTGGCAAAATAGAGGAATGCGATGTAATGTGGTTTAGTTAAGGATTAGACATAATTCACATACTTTCCACTCAAATCTCCACTGAATCAAATAGTTCATGGTTTCAGATTATTACCTGGCATCCACCCAGCCATGTAATTGTCTCAGCTCAGGAGTAGAGCTTATTATGTCATTGACGAACTGGTTTGAGGTGGGCTTCACTGTGATGTCGATCACCTTTTCTTCCTTGACTAGTACATCTTCCACACAGAGTGAATGTGATCGTTGGGCATTCTGCTAAAAACAAACAGGAGACAATAATTACTTCTCTACCAAAATATTTTATTAAATACACTCAAAATAAATGCAGATATATAGAGCCTGTTTACCTTATCATTAACACTGGATTCTGACGAGACTTGGATGGATGGAAATTCAGCATTCTTCGGACGTATGTGATTCCTGAATATGACATGCAGTGTAACATTATAAAAAAACAGGCCATTTTAATAAATAATAAACATTTATGCATCTTTCACATATTTTGTACACTTTCCTGTAACCATAACTAAATCAACTGCTTTTTTTTCCAGAGTTGCAGCTGAATATAAGTCAAAGGTGGTTTCTGATTAATGAGCAAAACCTTTTCTTTTTTTTTTTTACAAATATCTAATTTAATTGAAAAAAAACTGACATTACTTTACACTCTGTATTTTCCTTATTGTCATAAAATCCCATGAAAACAAAAATCTCTCTACACTTTCTAAATCCTGTATCATGACAGAGGCCTTCACAAGTCAGCAGTATCCCACTGAAGTAATACATTACTTTTTTAAAAAATAGGATAACTAATTCCTGAGAACAACTGGTCACTGTAGTTTTAGCCACAGTCATTCAGAAATAGTAAATTTGTGTACATGGATTTTGGATATTAATGGTAGCAATTTTTGGACAACAACAAAGGTCTATGGCACAGAGGAATAAACTGTATCAGGCTTTGGTGAAACATACAATACCGATTAGTATGATCAGTTGCTTGTTTTGGTCTTTTCATGAGACTTGTTGACAGTAAGAAAATGTAGAATATCATCAAACTTATCTATAACAGCAATGAAACATGGCCTTCAAACGTATTTTCAGTTACATACAGTATATACTGTACTAATAACTAAAAGTACTGTTGTGGCTACTAATATGCCTGAGGTATGATTTCTTGATTTCATTGTTAACTATGGCCCTCAGTAGTATATGTATTGTTCACAGCAAAAAATAAGCTGAATTATGTTTCAGATAAGAGTGGTGAGTAAGAACTACCTTAGAGGTGAATCTCTTTCAGAGTCCTTCCTCTTTTCCAGCAGTTCCCGATGCGTGTGAGCCAACTAAAAGGGAAAAAGGCAATTTTATGAGCTGACGTCAATGTGAATTAAATACTGTATGATATGTATGATATGGTGTTATGTTGATAGTTTTAGGCTGAACAGCAGTATCTGACCTTGTTGTGAGTAAGCCTTAATGTGCTCAGTTCTCTACTCAGGTTCACCTTCTGCTCCTCTAAGGCCACCACTGTGAAATAAACATAACATATACAGTTTCAGGTGTTAGCATTTGTCTCTAGCAATAAAACAAGAAATTTAGTATAACTGAAAACTTAAACATATACATAGTCATGTCATGCACAGAGTATATTTTATTCAGAAAAACGAATACCACTAAAATAATAGATTAAAAGCAATGAATACAAGTTTGAAATGAATGACTAATATACCATTTATCACATTTAATACTCACACTGATCAGCTTGCTCTCTCGCTTTCTTCTCGAGGTCTCTCTCTCGTCGTTCTCGCTCCTTGTCCCTCGCTCTCATGGCTCTCCTTTCCTGTTCGATTTGGTCATCTAGCTCCAGATACCTCTGAATTAAACAAAATTATTTAGCAACTGTGAGCACCATCAAACACATACATCCACGACTATTAAAACAGCGCCCTAGATCTTGCTACATCAACGCACAAAAATCCATTATTTCCCACCTCTTGACTTTCTTTCCTCAAGCCTTTCTCAGCTTGGTATCTCTCCAGCAGCTCTTCTCGCTCAGCTCTCTCTCTTTCTGCTTCCTCCTCTCTGTCTCTCAACTGGGCTTTGCAGCTTGCCAGTCCTTCCAGTACCCACACAAATATGGGTACCAGTGACTCCACCACACCTTCACCATGGGTCTCAATAACAGTCTGTGACAGAGAAAAGCAGTCAAGTTAGACACCATGAATATGTGTCAATGATAATCATACTGAAACAACACTGGGATATTTCCACATAGAAATTATTAAAAGAAAGAAAAAAAATAAGAGTTTCTTTACCTGTAGTTCTGAATACAGTTTTCCTGCTTCTTCACTCACAATGTTGGGATCCAGCTCCACTTCCCCTGTCCCACACAGAACTCTCTCAGTGTACTCCATCAGCAAATGTTTTTATCAGCTTTATTGTAGAAATGATCTCCCTGACTCGACACCACAGCTTTTAAAAATCTATGAGCCAATTCTGCATCAAAACTTTGTCTCCTCCTGACTATACTTCCTCACCAACTAATACAACTAGTTTATCTAGCTCTCTAACATTTCTGTTAACACCAGCACCACCCATAGTTCACAACTTTATGTCCATTTGTTTTTGGCAAGAGCAGCATTCTGTTCTCGCCATCACTATACTGTANTTCTAACATCTCTGTTAACACCAGCACCACCCATAGTTCACAACTTTATGTCCATTTGTTCTTGGCAAGAGCAGCATTCTGTTCTCGCCATCACTATACTGTAGGTCTAGCTGATGTCAGGCGGTGTTTTAGGATCCATCCTATAAAGAGAAAAGGAGAAAATGCATGACATATAATAGAAATCTTTTCTTCACTGTCTAACTGCAAAAGGACAGTCAACTACTCTGTGTAATACTCAAGCTTCGACATGCATTTTTGTGTGTTTTCCAACTAATTATTGTTAGCTCATAATTCGTGGGATATAGTCATGTGGTTTTCTGCTATTTGAAATCTGTGACGAATACAGTTTGCTTAACATCTGCTCACTTAGGGTGAAATTTTTAATTTGATGGTTTTAATCAAGGTTTCCATTAAAAAGACATTATTAAAGATTAGGAAATAGTTAAGGTAAGTCTGAAGCTTTAGAGATCAGATTAGTCACACATTCATGTCTGGATGGATTTCCCTTAAGCCTCATATCAGTAGTTCAGCAGTTTGAATACACTCAGTCCCTAACACCAACCCAACTCTAACAATATCAACAAAACCAGGAAAAAATAACTGATTATCTAGTTATTAAGTGGATGGAAAGGGTAGTTTTTTTTTTAAGCAAAAGTACCAAACAATCCCTAGTTTCAGTTTCTCAGTTAGAAAGATCTCCTGCTATTCTTTGTCAAAAAAGTGAAAGTTCAACTTCAAGATGTCACTTTCACCAGCCTATTTAAACTCTTTATGTAATGTGTACATTAAAATCTAACAAGTGTGTGTGTGTGTGTGTGTGTGTGTGTGTGTGTGTGTGTGTGTGTTTTCATAGATTACTTTTAAGGACAAATTTCAGACCAGTTGAACAGTTTGTCCAACTGGGGACAAAAGTCATGTCCCCAAATAGGAAAAGCTTATTTTTGGGTTAGTAGTAAAGGTTAAAGTTAGAATTAGGCATGTAGTGGTAACGGTTAGGGTCTCCAGAAAATCAGTGTAAGTTTATGTAATGCCTTCAAAAGTGACCATGATCTGACATCACACACACACACACACACACACACACACACACACACACACACACACACACACACACAAATAGCACACGTAACATAACATAAAGTTAAATGTAGACACTCAGTCATCATGACTAAGGACAGCAGCAGGTTAGCGTTGGTAACACAAGTTGATAATTAGCTTAATCTGCTGTAACGTCTGTCTGAGAAACACAAATCGATGAAAAAGACACACTTGAATAGACCTACTGTGTAAATAAGTAACATGACTGACAGTGGACACCTTGAGATATGTTTGGCCGCGACTTTACAAAGTTGAGACTTTGCCAAAAAAAAAAAACTAAACAAGCCAGGTCGTCGTTGTGCTCGGTTGTCGTTTAACAAACTCACCTTAACAGCTGACTCCGGAGTAAATTTCATTTCATTCACCCAAAACACTGAAATTCCAAGCGTTTTGTTTCTTCGGGCAAGATATCAATTACACATAAACGAGTTTAAAGAAGGGGGTGTTGTTTGATCCTGACGTAGCAAACTTGTCCTCCGTCTGACCAATCAGAGTGTAGTAAGTGTCTGCTGTAGCCAATAGGAGGAGAGTGGGGGCGGGACATGGACAGTTTGTTTTCAGCAGGAGGAAAAAAAATTTCCTGAAACTTGAACGATGACACGTGACCAAGAAGTCTGCAGCAGGCTGTCAGGTGATCTGTAAGTTCAAGCCCTGTACCTGTCGAAATACCTCACATACCTGAGAGCTAGCTCTGAGTTTACTGTAGCAAAGGAGCGGATTATGATTTATTATGAGAACATGCACTATTTGGGTTAATAATCTACAGCAGAGAGAATAAAGAAGAAAGCTTACGCCATCGACCATGTATATATTATTATATATGCATATTATTACATCTTGCACTATACTGTATTGTTTTTATTGGTTTTGCGCTCATGTATTGTAAATTTCCCCATAATCTTATTTTAAGGCTGCAAAGACTGTAAATAAGTATTATTCAATGTCGTCATTTAACTGTTTTATTTATTTATTTACTTATTTATTCTTTCTATTTCTTATGCTGTATTTCCCACAGAATTTTGAAAGACTATGGTGGATAGACCTCTGTCTGACCCTTTAAGGGGAACAAATGGACCATTCTGAAAAATTAAGATATTATATCTATATAAAAAATGACTTTGATTTAATATGCATGAATTAGTGTTGCTTTCGTCAACGAAAATTATGACGAAAT
>JANJYP010079899.1:0-13379 GCA_024605115.1 Rastrelliger brachysoma
TCCCTGCTACTGTTAGTGGATTAAATTCTGAACTGAGTTGAATTGAACATAAACAGTGAGCTACCGGGACATTTATGACACTTGAAGGCAGAAATTAAGAATTAAGAAGCTAATCTTCTAAAGAGAAAAAGCTTAGGTTTGCATCAGATTTCTACTTGATAGATACAATCATAGGTTACACTATAATTTAACTTTTGTCAATAAAAGCTCTATGAATGTGAGCAGACACCAACATAGATTTCCTTGCTGCTCTCTTCTCTGTTAGGACAGTCCAGAGTCTGGGCATTTTAAATGGAGCGCAGCTTTTTTCCCTGAATAAGGAGGAGCTCCGTACGGTATTGCCAGAGGAAGGTGTACGAGTTTACAGCCAAATAATGGTGCAGAAGGCCCTGCTCGAGGTTTGTTTGTCTGTTACCCTGGATATAGGCTAGTGTGTGTATGTATGTGTTTGTTTTTGGTTATGCTTGAGTCCATGTTTTCAAAGCACTTGTTTGCTCAGCCTTGGCTTACGCACCGTTTTACGTACCACATTGTTAGTGGCCTACATTGACCACACATTATTAATTGCACAATTTCTCAGTGGACACTGTGAGTAGATTTTTCAGTTGTTGATTGTTAGAGAGTCTGATATCAAGGAATGAGTTTTGATTTGACCTTGATATTCTCTGTTAAATCACACTTTATCCTTCCTCAGGATGTGCGCAAAGCCACAGAACTGGAGACGGTGATGGAGAAGCAAATGCTGAAAATCAATCTGAATTCAGAGAGTGCGATGGTGTGACGAAGTGATGTAACATGCTAATGCAGACGTGGGAACAAAGACCAGTGGATCTAAATGTAGTATTGCTTACACAGCTGGGCACACAGAGGGATGTTGCTGGTGGTTTTTAATTTTGATACATTTGTTTGGTTTTCATAATATATTTAACGATGTATAACTGCTTCTATTATCCACTGTATTCAAGCAAACATTGACAATAACCACATGTAAGCAGGTGCTATAACAATGGACTGAGTCTGCCTTTAAGAACAATAAACTCTATGAAATGTGCATCCTGTTAAACATGTTTGTGATTCCACAGAACAGTCAGCTCTTGATTTGTAGTTTTTATTGCTTGTACATCAATCTGTATTATGTTGCTTGTCACAGTCAGATGCAGTTATAGACCAAATATAGGCCTACTGAATACATTAAACTGAGGTCATAAATATACATTTTCAGCCCCGACTTTTTCTTTGATCTCCTGTGACATGTTTTCTGATTTTCCATGGTGATTTTAGTTGTAGTGTGTATGTATGACAAGGACTACATTGCTTTCAATATATATAGATAAAAATATGTTATTTCTCTTTCATAGCTTGCTACAACCATAAGTTTCATATTCTAGCATTAACCAGGAATGCTCTTAAACCATGCATTCTCTAAATAAGTAATTTGATAGTTAATATTGAGTGGAACATAAACCTTCTCTATAAAGACATAAAAAATATGATTGATTTAAAGTTATTTACATATATTTATTACAAGCAAGTGGCTCTGAAGATGTTAACATACATACAATCTGAATCAGTCCCCTATGTCTTACAAGAGCAGGTGGCGTTAAATCATCATCATCATCATCATCATCATCATCATGGAAAGCTGTGCCGTACACAACAACATGTTATATAAATACATTTTTACACAGGAAGCATCTCCAAATTATACAAAGAGGTCATATGTAGTGTAAAGACTGATGACTTGGTTTTGGCTCATACAAAGTTTTGCACTTAAATTGAAACCATTCACCCTCATATTTCATTTTTTCGAACAGAGATAGGAGGATTATTTAACAATTTCAGTGATGCAAATTTACTCTAAGTAGAATAATTACATTTGAGATGTAGTTCAAGTAAGCGATTAACTTACTTTATTAAACTGTTCATCATTATTCACAAAAACGGCACTGCTGCATAAGAGAGTGCAATCTATTGAGAAATGTGTACTTTTTAAAAATCTCTCTGTGAATGTTGATGATGAGATACGCTATGCATCAACCTGCTGCATCACAGTTGGCCAGTTGAGTGTAGGTTGCATGAACGGCAGGTCTTACATTTTTACAATATGGACAGTAAAGATCTGTTGGTACTACTTGAATTTTAAAATAAAATCTGTTTGGACTTTACATTGAACTGTACATTATTATTTTTGGATGGAAGCCAAAATGTCTAACAAGCAAACCAGATTTTGTTAGGACTTTGGCATTACTAGATGATTGTGAAATACATTCTTATGTTACATCTGCTTTGAGGACAAGGACATTTTCTACATCTGTCATGTATATTTCCACAGTGCAGGTCTACATTTCACACATGGTGTATCCAATGCTGGGGACTATCAGACAAATTATTACTATACATTTCATCCTGAGACCAAAGACATATTCAATGAAAGATGTAATAGCTAAACTTATACTTACTAATGTAGCGTCAATTATAAAATCTCATTGACATTTGTTTGACTAAAAAAATGTCATGGTACATGTACTGACTGAGGTAAATTATTTGGTAGAAACACTGAATATGACTCATCTTTTTCGGTCACTGTGGTCAGTCTGTCCAAGGAGACATACCATTTGAGTAGCAGCAGGAGAAGAGGTAGTATTGATTCTCACTGCGTTTGATGCTCAGCGGCTTCACATCTCACTGGTGATGCTCTGGTCACAGCATTCCCAATTCATGAGTTCTTTTCCCTGAAACCACAGCTGGATTTCCCTCTGAGCACCCTCCAGTGAATCACTGGCATGGACCACATTCCTTTAAATAACAAGGACACAGCATTATTTTACCTCCAAAAATTATGTACATTAGAAGGCTATTGTTCAGTCCTAAAGTTTACTGTGCACACAATTAGGTCACATGACAACAGGTTACCTGCTCACATGAAAGCTGAAATCTCCTCTGACTGTGCCTGCCTGAGCCTCAGCTGGGTTAGTATGTCCCACCATCACACGTGATGTCTGGACTACATTGTGCCCTTCCCACACCTAAACAAGAATACAACATTATGTACAAACAGTTTGGTTGAGATTTACAGAGATTTATTGCAGCTTTACACACCAAACACTGTTTTAAATCAGTGGCAGTAATTTTCTCAAACACAAATGTCAATGTCAAATGTCAATTAATGGGAATATAGTACCAAGGAAACAGTGATGAAAAGACATAGAAAACATTATAAATCACTGTATGCACATTATGACTAGTACTTGTTATATATTACACAATAATGACATAAATTGGATTATTGCAGGAATATAGAATAATTTTCAATAGAATATTCTATAAAATTATATAACTATAAAATACTGCAGAAGAGGCCTCACCATGACAACAACAGGACCTGAGGTCATGTAATGCAGCAGGCTGGGATAGAATGGCTTCTTCCTCAGTTGACAGTAGTGTTGAGACAGCAGATCCTCAGACACCTCCACAGTAGAAACAACCACAGTTATAAACAAACAGATAACTTTTACATTACAAAAGTTCCCAAACATATGATTTCTGCACCTGCAACATTTTCAGGCCGACCAGTTTGAAGCCCCGCTGCTCAAAACGCCGAATGATTTGTCCAACAAGACGACGTTGAACTCCATCTGGCTTTACGGCTATAAGAGTCTGCTCCTTAACATCTGGAACACCTTAAGGACAGGCAAAAAGATGCTGAAGTTAGCCACCTTCTTCGCTATATTCGTAAAGGAAGGAGGACAAATCTCCCTCTGTCAGCAGAATGAAATCACACACATCAGATATTGTCTATATTTGGTGTGTTAGTTGTAGTTAGGCAGCTGTGAACACTACAGGCAGGAGCTAATGAATGACTGCATGCGATCAATTAAATTTGCACGTGACCCAACACGAGAGCGCATCATTCTGCTGCAATTTCACTAAGACTTTATGTGCCAGTAAAATACAGAGAAAGGTGAATGGGCTGAACTGCAAGTTCGCTTTTGAAGAAAAAAGCTTCTGGTGTCGTATGATAGTTCATCCGTAACTTGGTCATTACGCATAGATTTTGGCAGATTGCGCACTCTCATGTCATATTTTCTCCGGCATTGTAACCTAGTTACAGTTCATGACCCCCCAAATCAGGCAAGCAAATTTGTTTTGGAAAGGGCATGGTTAAAGTGGGAACAAATAAACGGTGAGGTCACTTAGTCATGTTTAACAGTAAAGGGATAGTGTATTTCAACACCACATATTAAAAACAAAAGAAAAAAAATACCGGGTTATGAATTAAACATGAAATCCTGGAAGAGTGCCATCTACTTTTTTCACTTGAGTTTTCTTAATTTAGAACAAATTTGAAAGCGACAAAGCCTAAAATAAATACATAGAAATAATGACTTACTTGATTTGTTCCTGTGTATAACAGTTCTATTTCCATTCAGCAGCACAGTGGGAAGCCCGACCAACAAACTTTTGTTTTCTTGATTCCCTGAAGAAAACTGAAAAAATCTCTTAAAAACGCACCGCTGCAACATGACCGTTTTTGTTTTGACGTGCGCTCCGTCACCCAGCAGACTGAAGTCAACCCTTCTCAATCAAAACTCACGAGTCATTCCCCTCTGTCCCTCCGACTGACTGTCTGAAACATGTTTAACTCCAGTTATGCCAGAGGTGTGTTTACTGTTTCTCATCATTATTGCAAAGCAGAGGGTGCATACAGATAAGATTTCTTTGGCACGTCATTCTTATTTGTTTGTTGGATTTCTGATATCAAACTTTCCCCACAGCCTCTTGGAACTCACCTGTCTTCACTTTTCAGTTTTTTATACAGCAGTCAATAAAAACGGCCCGGTGACTGTAAGTTTAAGAGTCAAACTGGGATCCTTGAACTCAGTTTCTACAAATAGAGCTTTGAGAACATGATTTGAGTATTACAGCATTTAAGGTGAATGTTAACCACAACACAAGAATACTCAACACTAAATGGAAATGTAGCATCTTACAATTATATACTTAAACACATTACTATGCTTTTAACATGAAGATGAGATTTTGAGCTCTAATGAAATTAAGTCATCTGTTCTCTTTGCAGTCCTGTAAGATGTAGTGAATGACATGAATTTACAGCCTGTTTAAACCTGGATGTTAAACTAACAGCATAACTGCATGAGAATCACCCTTCAGTATTTAGACAGCAGTCATTTCCAGCTAGTGTTTTGGAGACTCAATCACTTTAACATCTGAAATCCATATCACACATGAATATTAGAGCTGTATTCCTCAACTCTGTACAACTTCATCCAACAGTACAGATCCTATAGAAAAGATGTTGGAACACCGAGCGCTGAATTTGTAATGCTATTTAACCTATTAGTGCTGTGGATGTTTTTCTTTGTTCTTCCTGCGCTGATGCATCCTGTGTATCCTGTATATGTGTTCTCAAATATCTGACACATATAATACGTCATATGTCACCTCATTAAAACTATGCTCGATATTTTTCCAGGGCTTTAGCTATTCTTAAAATTAAAATCTGCAATCCTTTAAGTATTTGCAATTTGTATATATGAGATATAAGAGATTAAAAAAACAGCTGAAAAGAATATTTAGTAATTAAAAAATGTTAGTCTTTCATACCATAGTGAGACAACACTGCAAAAGAAGAGCACAGAAACTGATCAAATTAACAAAAACCTGAGTTTTACTAAAAAAGCACTTTATTAATCAAGCAGGTTTTCTCTTTTACAGAATGGAATGATATGAAAGATCTTAAGTTGAGAGTCTGTCTCCTTTGGAGATGAAAAAAACTTGAAGGCAAAATGAATAAAAGCAGACATTTTAAAAACTCAAAATGAGTTGAAAGTGCTCAGTCCCAGCCTGGCTTTGTTGCGGAGGCGTGGGAAAGAAGGCCTGGCTCAGACTGCTCCAGGTCTGGGCAAAAGCCAACTGCAGACCAGGTTTACATTTCTTGCCAAAATATCATTGGCAATACATAAGGAGGGCGCTGCTCTCAAAATTAAAAAAAAAAAAAGCGCCAACCTTCTACAGTAGAAATCAAAAGAGAAATATCAGCAGCATCCTCAACTTCCAATCACTCAACCGTTTGCTTTGATCCTTCCTATTTCTTTGAATACGTGGACCAAAGCTGAATTAGAACAAGGAGTGTTGGGCAAAGTGGTCAGCACAGGCAGTCCGTAAAGATCATACTTGATGTGTAGAGTGGTTCAGTCATTGTGCTATAGCTTGATGGTGCCAGTGGGCAGGCTACTATTACACAGTCTGTAGTAGCGAAGGTCGTTCACCAGTCGCTGCACGCTTTGAGTGAATGAAGGCAGGTCCTAGAAAGAGGAAAGTCAGAGTGATATTATAGAGGCGATAGGAAGAGCATTAATCATTTCATTAAAATATGGCAAATATGAGCCAACAGATGACACAATACACTGACATAAGAATAGCTCACGTGTGCTGATATCAATTTTGAAGCTGTGATTATATTAAGAATTTGAAAAACATTTGTCTTTTTCAAGTTCTTACATTTACACTGTCTTCAATTTTTATTCTTACCTGTTCAAGCTTGAAATTACGTGCAAGTACAGCTCGTTGGTTGGTGTCCACACCCTGGCAGCTGTTGAGGAACTCTGGCATGAAAGCTGAGTAGAAGGCATCGAAGTCAACAGAGGCCATGTTGTAAATGGCAAGTGTGATCTCCTCCTGAAGTAGGTCATGACTTTTGTGGAGAAGGACCTGCAGCAGCACGTTGATGAAGTGGAACAGCATTGAGGTCCGGAATAGCTTCTAAAACACAATAATAACAAAAAATACATAAAATGATAAAGGAGTCCATACATGAGTTGTAAGCACTGAGTGTATCTCTCACCCAGTTAGAATGTGTGGATTGTGGGACACATATCTCAACATCTACTTGATAAACAGGCACAACACATTCGTGGTTTGCAAATTATGTATTCTGATGACTTTTCTTCTAGCATCACTATGAGGTTGATGCTTTTGTTTTTTTTTATTTAAGTGAAACTTATTACACAGAAGTTGGTACACACAAATGTCCCTCTCAGGATGAATTGTAACTTTGGGCTATCCCCTGATGTTGAATCTAAGGTCTTTCATCAGGTCAGAATTGCAAAAAGAGTGACAATCCCCGTCAGCGTCAGTTTAAATCATGTTAACAACTTTTCTCTGTGATGTAATTAACATTTATAGATATGAATATAAAAGCTGAATTTACTCTGTGATATAATTTGTGCTTGCTGTTGAGTGACTCCAAATAGGAGAGATTCTGCTTGAAGATGTGGATGTCTGGCTGCAGGAATGACTGTCCAAAAGCCTGAAAAAGACATTAAAGCAGTCAATTAATTAAGAATAGACAGATTTAACAATGACTAGTTATACAATTACATTTTTTTAAGTTCCTGTGCTCCATATTAAAAGCTGCACTACTGTTACACTAACCGTAAGTAAACTGATATTCTTGTGATGAATAGAAACTCAAACTAAGCAAATTTTTCTTGTTCCTTAAAAAAATGAATGTGGTGACAAGTGCAGATGCATGCAAACACACACCTGCATGGCAGCTGTGAACTGGGCCTCGTTTTCCATTGTATCTTCAGTGGCTCCTCTTTGGACACTCGTTAAGACTGAAGTTTTAAAGAAGTACCTCCAATTTTGGTGTAATATTTGGTAAAGCAACTCAAACATCTCTGCCTTCACATCTGGGGAAGGTCGCTATCAAAGAGAAAAATGCAAGAGACCATCTGTTATCCAAGAAATTTCATACAATGCAACAGACAAAAGATACACTGTTGTAAAATTGGATTGTTTCTGAGAATTCTACATCGGTCCGTTTTTGCATAATTAATCAGGCTAATCACTGAAGGTGTGAACTCAAGGCTGAATATGTTAATGTAAGACAGGTGACCTACTGACCTCTGCCACAACTGGGTAAACCTGCTCCATGCACAGAGAGAGGATGCTGGGTAGGAAGGGCTTGAAAGCTTGACCCGGTTCTTGCACCACCACCTGCAGGATTTTCAGGAACTTCTGTACCACTCTACAGCCCGCACTGCCTTCCTGCAAAATACTGGCTGCCAGCTGTTCCCTGAAACACAAACAAAATATTACATAATTAGCTTTAAGGTATATATTTTCAGTGTTTGTGACATGCCTTTAATAAATTCACCTAGGTAGGATCTTATACTACTAAAAATAATAACTTGCGTTAAATATATCTTATTTTAACCTTGTGAACATGCTGAGGAAAGTGTGGATGGTTTGTCCTGTGAAGGCGACGCCCATTTGCACTCGCAACGCCTGAAACAGTGTCAAGAAGAAGGCCAGCATTTCATCCGTCACATCTGGAAGGAGAAGTAACAATTAACACCTAGTCAAACAACGTTTTTGCAATATGTCAACTGAAACAAGAGTATGGTTTTGTACAGAAGTTGAGAGATAGTGCTCATCTTAATGTACACTTGATCATTAGTTAGTTAAGGGGTTTCTGTGTTTTGGACTTCAGTCTAATTAATAGATGCACTGTGATCACATTTCAATTCAAACCAACACACTTGTAGGTGAGACACACTGACCTGGCTGTTGAATAAACACTGGGAAAAGACTGAGGGACACTTGGACAGACTCTTGGAGACTCTGGTAGCAGATCTGACGTGATTTGGTGGATTCCCCAGAAATGCTGTCCACTATGTCTCTGAGCACAGGCAGTGTTTGCTGTATCACTGTTTTCACTAGTAAAATAAAGGCAGGAAAAGGAATTAGAACAGGAAAAAGTGTGGAAAAAAGCTAATAAATGTGTTTCCAGTATTTGTAGAAATAAAACAAAAAAATAAGCTGAAATAATACTAACCATCATTCACATCAGGTCGCCGTGGAGTTGCGTTCACTGTCCCTCTTAAAATACGATACTCCCGAGTGAGTGCTGCTAGTAGGCTGGCGTGGTTGCTGGAGCGTGTTTGCCACTGCTGCTCACTCTCTGGTAAATTTGGCCATGGGAGCAGCAGCATGTTGGATAAAGCCCTACACACCAACATGTGAGCCTGTATAAGACACAGAGTAATTAATTCAAGTATTTAGGACATTTTAAAGAACTTCCAACTCCTACATTATTTCAAAAACTTTGTGTGGAGTTTTATTCAAAGATAAATTTATGACTACATATAAAAAAAAAAAAAAAAAAAAAAAAACAACAACATTTCAGCCATTTTGCTACATTCATTTCTTATTCATTTAATTGGAGGCATGACATTTAAGCAATAAATGTTTACCTCTTGGGGTAGTCTGCGCGTCTGATTCTCTGTAATGAGGTTGAAGATGTTCTGCACAGCTGGCAAAGTGACCAAGAACACAGGTCGCACAGTAGAGGTTATAGAAACCATCAGATGACATGCTGACAGCAGCAACTTTTCAGGTACCTGGAGATAAAAGGGAGGATTTTAAGTGCTAGAAACACGAAACAAAGTCTGCTTTCCTCACTCAAAATAAATGAACACATTTTGGTCAGATAATGCTGATTTGTCCTGAATAAAGTAATAAATGAGTGATTCCTCTTCAAAAAAAAAAACTGCTAGATTTCCACTCTGATCAATGTTATATGAGTACACCTGTCTAGAGATTGGATTGAGATGCCAAGAGTTTTGGTGGCACACGCCTCCCCCCCCCCACAGGCTGGCAGACGAATAATTTATTGTGGGCCGGGTGTTAAATGGGTTAAAGTGTTACCATGTAACCCCTCCCGCCACCCTCTTTCTCTTCTCACTGACTTAACTATTTCTCTTCACACAGACTCAACCCTAAATATCTTCCTGCCTTCATAATTACTGTCAATTTAAAAATCCCACAAGAGTAACTAAAAAGCTCTGAAAGATTTTAAGTGTTGAAACCAGCACTTTTTAAAAACAGTGCATCCATGAGCTACACTTACATAACTAACTTAACATTTGTCTCATGAATAATTTTAATTTACCTAAATGAGAGCTTCTGCATATATCACATTTAAGGCTTTTTGAAATTTAAAGGTTATAAGTAATAACATTTACAGCGACTGAGACGATTCCTGACTTGTTATTCATTTATAACACCTGAAAAGATAATGATGATAATAATAAATAAGTATTTGGGAAGCTACCTTGGCCGTGATGAGCGGGCTACTGGCATCTATTGCAGATGTGATGAGGTTGATGAACTGGCTCTGGTTCTGACTGTGGACCTCACTGTAGAACTGTGCAAGCCAATGAGAGTAGGCTTGCAATGCAGCGAGGGCCTGTGCATGTCTGTAACAAACAAACAAACATAAAACACACTGCAACAGCCTGAATAAAACATACCAACTTTTTCTAAAAGGTAGATAGATAAGTTTGTCAAAGTTGTGATGTGTTAAATGCAATGAAGATGGGTCTGCATTTTTACCAACTTGTTTTATGCAACTTCATTATGTAAAACATGCAAATGCTCCAATGACAACAAATGGGGGACTTCACACAAACTTCCCCAACGCTCTACCAACAACAAGGAAAGTTTCCTTAATTCATGCGAACACCGTAATTGCCCAGTTCTCTAAGTTCCCTGTTGTGTGGTTTAGTCTTGTTTTTTGTAATTAGCCACTATCCGTAGTTGTGGACATGCATAAACAATGTGACACCCGATGTGACACCAATGTTAGGCCTGAGTTTCCTTCTAAACATATGACACTCACACATCAATGAGGTCTGGCTTGAGCACAGAAGGCACGGCAGTCTCCAGGTCGTAAAGGCTGGTCTGAGAGCCATAGCAGGTCACTTCAACCAACCTTGAAAGAGAAACAAATGTTCTATTATAATGATTTATTCAGTAAATTGTGTAAAATCTACCAGTCACGGTCAAGATTTACCTTTCACACCGCTTAGTATGCTAAATATAGTCAACCATTTAAACAGAACACTAAAAATAGAAATAAATGTCACTTAAAGGTGTTGATATTGAGTAATATTGACATAAGAATGTGCAACAACAAAGTCACTTTAGTTCAAATACAAATGGAGCCTCATTATGCTGCCACAAAAATCACTTTACAGTGTTTTGGTGCACTGACCTCTCCACTACTGCCAGGGCATCAGTGAAACGTGCAGCGAAAACTTCTCCGATGAAATGCTCAGCCAAGCGTCCAACAGCTTGAAGTAGGGAGCTGAGGTCCCTGAGAGAACAGTGAAGTCGACGGCAATCGTTCTCGGCGGTGATATTCAGCCTCCGACCTGAAAGGAGGACATCATGACAGGTCAACATAACATTTTAATCTGAGGGATTACAATAATTTAGTGTGACTGTACTGTAACAAAAGACAGAAGGTGAAGCCCCCGCATCACCACACAAAACAAACAAAAACTCAGGATTAGTCACTTACTTGTGCCAGTGGTAACAATAAACTGCTGCAAACCCAAGTACACATCCAGGTTTTCTTGAAGGACTGGAAACTTGAGAGAAAAGAATGATAGGAGACTGTTTAACTGCACTGCACTGTCTGTAACTGCATAATCCTGCACCCCCCTCCCCACCAAAAAAAACCCAAAACAAAAACACTATTCATTTGAAAATAGCCGACTTACAAAATGAATAGTACAAAACTGAAATAGAAAAAAAGAAAAGACAACCTCAGGCCTTCAAGCAAGTTAACACAGAACGCTATTTGGAGGAACTGATTCTTAACAGTAATCAACTGAACAGAATTCAAGTTCAGTTTAATGACCTAAATATATGAAAAGACAACAAAGCATTTAGCAGAACAGATATTTTACTTAACATCACAACTCATCTCCTGTGTTCTTTTCANTGTTTAGCAGAACAGGTATTTTACTTAACATCACAACTCATCTCCTGTGTTCTTTTCAAATCTAACGTGAAAACTGAAACTTACACCCATAACACAAGAACATAAGGGAAGTTAAAAAAAAAAGAGTTTGTGACCAAAACAGAAAGTGAAATTGATGATTCTACATTTCTTGTGTGTGAAATGAAATGTTCAGAGTGATAGATTTGAAAAGCTAGTTAACATATGGGTGCATCAAGCTACTTCTGCCTCAATAGTCTTTAGCTCACTGTAACTGACATTTAGATGGATGAAATCAATGTTAAAACACAACTATAAAAACCTTGTACCTTATCTTCTAATTGAATGACTAAGTTTGATTTCTTGTGCTTTACTGAGACGTGGCAGCAGCCTAATGGCTTTTCACACCTTAATCAAACTGTTCCTTCTGGGTTTGTCTACACATCACAACTCTGTACCTCTGGGAGAGGGAGTAACCTGCTCACACTATACAGTGAAAAACATTACAATGCCCTTCACTTGTGTTGACTGCTCTGCAAATCAAGGGCCCAACTCCTACTATCCTTGCCACCATTTATTGACCATCTAAGCTGATTAATGCCTTCCTACAGGAATTCTCTGACTTCTTAACAACCTTATGTTTTGTGTCCCCAAATTTACTTTCCAACACATTCTAAAAGGACACATATTTACCTCTATATATACCTCTCGACCTATCACGACAGTCTGTTGCTGTGTTGTAAACCCTCATAATTACTGTGCCTCCTGATGGCATCTGAATCTGGACTACTCTCTATACTGATTCTCCTCCAGCCTTCTACACAGTCTCACAGTCATGACATCCTCCTGGACACTGGTATCATGGACATTCNCTGCTGTGTTGTAAACCCTCATAATTACTGTGCCTCCTGATGGCATCTGAATCTGGACTACTCTCTATACTGATTCTCCTCCACCTGAGTGCAGCCTTCTACACAGTCTAACAGTCATGACATCCTCCTGGACACTGGTATCATGGACATTCCTCTTGCTTGGTTCAGATCTTATCTCTCTGGTCACACAAAGTTTGTGTGACCACAAAGAACCTCTGTCCTTGGCCCCCTCCTGTTCATTATTTATCTTCTGCCTCTTGGCTATCTTCTTAGGAAATTTCATATTCAAATCCACGGTTAGGCTGTTATGATACCTAGTTCTCTCTGTCGACTTCCAAATTAAATCAATCAATTAAATCAACTATTTTAACTTTCTTCATAAACTCCAACTGGTCCAGAACGCAGCCGCTGGTATCATCATCAGAACTTCTTCCACTGAACACATCACTCCTGCCCTGCAGCAATTTCACTGGCTCCCTATCTAATCCCACATTGATTTCAAGATTCTACTACTCCCTCTCAAGATCCGCCACAACCTGACACCATCTTAACTCTCTGAACTTCACGCACTCTCCCATATTCTTCTGCCATGCGGCTCTCAGCTCCATCTACCAACTTAATCACCATGAGATCAAGAGCTCTCAAGTGACCTGTGCCTTTGGAACTCCCTCCTATCAGATATTCATATTTCA
>JANJYP010079941.1:0-10946 GCA_024605115.1 Rastrelliger brachysoma
ATGATACAGATGACCAAGGGTGTTAGAAACAATTGAAATGTGGGGCGGAGGGTCTGGGGGTCCTCCAGCAGAAGCTTTTTAACAGAGTAGATGTCCTATTAATAGATGTATAGACACTGTTAACTGTGACTGTACTGTGAGAAACATGGTGGGTACATTTTGTAATTATATCCAAATGAAGTGTTTGGCCCCAGATCACATATTAGAAGATATTAAAGGTTGAAAGTATAGAAGTATTGATGAATCCATATGTTACAGCTGTGACATATGGATTCATTTTATTAGAGTAATATACAGGTAGTGTCGTCATTCACACATTTCTTTTTTTGGGTTAGGGGTGGTGGTGGTCTATGCCTTTACAAATAACTCACATTGAATTTAAGGCTCCACTGGATTTGAAAGTGAGCATAGCATACGATGGTTCACCTTGGAACAGTATATTTAATATCATACTGTTTTATATACCTTTTATTTATTAATTTTTGATATTTGATTTGCTGTTTGTGTTGTTTTCTTTTCTTTATTTCTGTATGATTGTTGTTTTCTTTTTATTTTGTTGTTTTTAAATAATTGCATTATGTTTGAAATAACTTAATATGATTTGATTCTTTATCAAATTTTCAAATAAATGATGCTCTCCTGACTTTAGTACAGGGCACCCTGACTGAAATGTTTTCTATTTAATATTGCTAATGACAAATTATTATAAACTGTCTTATCGTTTTCATCACTCGCTACAGAAAAGCATCTCTGCTCTGTCCCTGCATCCTGCTCCTGTCTCTGACTCACTCTCCTGCAGATAGATGTCAGGAGAGGTGGTGGAGTGATCATTATTTAGCGGTATCTATTCAGTTTTATAATCAGAACAAGTTAAACTGAATGTGAATATAACTGACTGTAAAGTAACAATCTGAAACTAGAAATTTACCCTCAGCTGTAGGCTAAAGATTGCCCCTTAAAAAATAAAATATGTATCAGTTTTATGATCCAGTTTATAAATGAACTGTAGTCAGCTCCTGTCCATCAGAGACATGATGTCTCCTCAGAGCAAACATCAAACCAAGAGACTGTCAGCCAAGAACAGACCAGTCCTGTATACAGTAATAATTCAATGAAAACTAAGCACCTGCTCATATTCACTATTTGCTAATGTAGCATTAGCTCTTAACTGAAGAATCGGTGTAAACGTTGTCACAGAAACATGGCGGTTAAAAATGACAGACATTTAGTTCTGGTAAGTTAACAATTAGGAAAATTGAGCTTATCCTCATACTGTATTGGACCTTAAACCTTAAATCATGATAACAACAGAGAGTGCTGAGCCTTTGCTGCATTACATTTATGAGGTGCAGATTTCATTTGAAGTATTACTCATGATACCAAAAGTACATTTAATAAGAAATGAAACACCTTCACACATTTACATTGCCTTTTATAAAAAGTGTTTATACTTGTTTATTAAAACTCTGACATCATCTGGTCCGCTCCAAGTCTCGGCCCACACACAGAGGAAAGCAGTAGATCCATGACTTTGTTCAGGTGATACAGACATAACATTTTACATTTATACATTTAAAATGTTATATAATTAAATGAACATGCTTTATGTAATGAAAATAGAAAACAATTAATAGTTACAATCTATCAATCAATCTTATTACTAACTAAAATATTATATATAGAGATTACAGAGAGTCATATAAATATGAAGCACAGAGTACATCCTTGTTTAGAAACACATTAGGTTTAATGTATAAAAAGCTACAGTGACCCAGCAAAAGCTTCATGATATTAATATTTACAAGTTATGATGAAACTTTGTCAGCAGTGTCTAAATCAAACTNTTACAGTGACCCAGCAAAAGCTTCATGATATTAATTAATATTTACAAGTTATGATGAAACTTTGTCAGCAGTGTCTAAATCAAACTTCAAACTTCCACATTTATTTACATCATTTATAACATACACTTGATGATGTACAGTATGCATTTTGATACAGTACTGTATATAGCACTGCTTAAGATTCAACATGAATTTGTTTTGAGATGTATTCAGCATCATTTTCAAACCCGCAGACAGCCAGTGTTAAAACGTTCAACAACATGCACATAACATCATTTTCAACCCTTTGTAGGTCACTGGCACACCAAGAAAATGTATTCAAGCATGATGTCTTTGCTTGTCCTACCTCTTTGGCCATGACAACATAAAACAGACTTCCACCAAGTAGTTAAGCATGTTATAAAAAAATAATAACATTTACATATACTGTATAAGATATACAGTATATGTTAGCGACTGATTCCATCCAATAAACCCTCTGAGAGTGCACATGATGAAATGCTAGTGTACACTGAATGATGGCCTGTGTCTTGCACCTATGACAATCTAATGGTCTTTTTGTGGATTATGTATCTCATACAACTGGTAAATATTGTCCAAAAGTTTGAGTTAAATAGATTTAGTTTTTGAGCAGATAGCGTGACACAAAGTGACCTCTACCCAATAGTTTATGATTAACTACTGCTTTGGGACAGAAATGTAAGAGTTCCAGCTCCAAACAACACATTTTACCTTCTATAGGGGTGCTGGTACCACAGTGAGCTATATGCTTGTTGGGTTCTTCTCTTGACATCAGAGTGAGTAAATGTTGAACCCTCCACATGTTTACAGGTGGTGTTTAGTGATAGCAGTAAGTACAGGCTCCGCTGGTGGTTTCCTGGTGGTCCACAGCAGAGCCAGGCCTGCCTCCCTGAAGTCCTGATAGGAGCAGTAGATAAGAGGGTTCAGACCACAGTCCAAGTATGACATCACTGATGAAAATGTCCTGAGCCAGTCAGGTGCTGGGGACAGATCCAGCCTCCCCAGAAGGATTAGCTAATTGGTCAGTGCAGGGACAGAATGAAAGACAGTCTATGAGTGCAGAATTATTAGTTCATGAGCATTTTATTAGGAACGCCTGTGGGGCCTGTTTTTTCCTACCCATTTATGTGCATGAAGACTAAATATTAGGAGCACATTTCAATATAATGTGAAGGAATACACCACCACCACCACCCACCAGCAGCTGCCACCTCAATAATAAACATCAGTAGAATCATCACCATCCTAACTGAAAATATACAAACTTTAAAAAGCAGAATTTATAGCAGAGATATTTTGATAAATAGTTGTTAGGTGAATGCATGATCATTTGCTGTTGTATTGTTTGTATGTAATGAGTAAGTGCATGTGTCACCTCAGACACAACAAAGGGGGTATAGCAGAGGATGTAGGAGGACACCAGCAGAGGAGTGACTGCAGACAGATCTTCATCAGTACTGAGACAAAGAAGAAACAAGATGTGAGTGAGGAGTGTTCATATTATAACATTGTTATTATAGTTATTGTAGCTTTTTAACACAGAACAACTCAAAGATATTCAGTTTATTATATATGACAAAGAAAAACATCAAATTCTCACACTCTAGTAGCATAGCATGAATCAGTGCGCACAATTATAGTAACATAGCATATCACACTTTTTATGACTTTTATAACTAAAGAGTTTTAGAATGATAGATCCTTATTGTCACTGCAAGTATACAGTGAACCTCTGAGCAGTCCAATGCAGCATAAAAAGGAGAAATATATACATAACACTTGTACACACACGCACACACGCACACACACACACACACACACACACACACACACACACACACACACACACACACACACACACACACACACNTTAAAATTTGATCTAAAATGTAAATAAATAAATACAGAACAATGAGACATGGCAGTATTCACAGTTCATTACTGCGCTCTATGGGTTAAAGGTGTTCAATGCTACATCAGCTCTTACAGGTGGGGTAGAAGATGTTTTCTTGGAACATTTTTTTACAATATTACTTAAAATCCCCTTCACACCCAGATTACAACCAATTCATGAAATGCTCCAACACAAAAAAATAACATTTTTTTAGCCACCTGTTTAACAGACATGACTGAAAAAACTGACCCGTTCTAAATGTTTGGATGGTGATATGTCTAAAGAAAGGTTTGGATTTTTGAATTGTGCAATTTCAAAATGTTACTTGCTCAAACTGTTTTTCCATTAAAAACCTAAAGTGACTGAGTGAGTGGACTCATTTTTTGCATTAGGACGCTTCTCACTGGTGAGTTGGGGAAGTTACTTTCAAATTGCAGTATATTATTAGATACTTTCTTTTGAAAACAATTAGTTATGTTACAATATTACTTTATGTGTAGAGTACCATGTTACTTTTAACACTACTTTTGTAGCCTGGCTAACACCAGACCTCATCTCAATGTAGACTGAGATTCAGTCTGGAAACCACCAGTTCATTTTTTCATATTTGAGGCGTGGTTTACAAAAGCCCAGAGCCGTTTATTGGGCGCTACGAATGTCTATCAAATGTGTCGGTACGTAGCTTTTAGCCAATCATATCAAACATACCCGATGACGTATGTACAGTGACTAAATATGACGAAAAAAACAATAGGTCGGAGAAATAACGTCATGCAGTGACTATTTCTGTTTGTGAAGATAAACATGAGGATAGAAGGTATTTATCATGTTCCACAGACATGTTTTTAACTTCTGTGTGTCGTCAGTGATTGGCTCCCTCGCTGAGAGGAAAATTGGGCCCATGGTGTCCAGATTGATTTACAAAGTGAATGAAATTACATGCAAGAAAGTATGGGTATACCCAGGCTACTACTTTTGCATTACTTTCATCAAAATAACCACATTAGTACAACTAGGCATAGGCTACCAGCTCACTTTTATAGCAGTTTATTATAAATCCAGTGGAGATATGGTGTAGGCCTGAAACAGTAAACATGACAGCCCATCTTCTCCTTTTGGTAGACTTTTCCTACTATTTACAAAAGCAGAAGCCCAAGCCTACACTAAACACAATATCATTTAGTCTTTTTTACATAATATTTTTAACAGACGGTAATACAACCATAATGTTATTACCATCATACAAAAATACAAACAGAAAAAAAAGTTCACTGTCCTGTTTTGAATGAAAACCTACATTATGAACACAACAGCTATGCAAAAACTAAAACGAGACAAAAGCAACACATGCCTAATACCTATAATTTATATTTAACATACAAACTGATCAATGAGTTTCTTCTAAGTCATCAGGTGCCCCCTGTTTAATCATTTAATCAGACATTCCCTCTAAAATCACCCCAGACTTGATTGAAAATATCTTCACTTCCCCTTACTCTATAAGTGACCCGTTCAAATGTTGCCATTCATTAATCCCATCCATTCCCTAAAACAGCACAGACTGGTCGACTTCCAGTGTCTCAGTGTTATTTTATATCCTGTTGTAGTAACCAAGCATACCCATAATCTCTGTCAGATTGTTTAAGTCTTTGAAGTCATTTGGAAAAACTAATAATGGCTGCAGACCACTAACAGCTTCTTGTAACAGGTACGCTGCAGGTTCATAACAATCACTTCATCACAAGAGCTTTGGCTTTCCTCGCAGACATTTTAGAACAGAATAGATGTAGATCAATGTAGAGTTCCCTCTGTTTCCCTGTGCATGCATTATACATGGATAAACTGAAATGTGAGGATACCATCTCAGAAATGTAGAGCATGGCCCTAAATAAAGCACAACTAAAGAATCCCTGACAGAGTGTATGATATAGTATGAGTTCATTTGGAAAGAATCTTTTTACTGATGGTTTACCTGTTTCCACTCCTGCAGCAGCTGGTAGCACTCAACAGAGAGCAGAAGATGATGAAGAGGAAGGGGAGAAAGATACAAATGGAGAAAGCACAGAGAATGTAGACCAACATGTCTGAGTAGCTGCTCTCCCAGAACACAGCACACAGCATCTCAGCAGGGTCATACCTGGAGCAGATGATGGAGATGAACACAACAGAAGCAACATGTGCACATAGCCTCCACATGCTCCCAATGTACACCATTAAGTAAGCTATACCGAATCCAGGCGTAGACCACAGGGACACTGCCGAACACCACCCCTGTCACCCAGGAAGTCAAGCATGCTGTCATGACAACAAAGAGAGCACATCTGGAGGACGCTACACCAATCAGCCGCTGCACACAAAGGATGGCTGCAGATGAAATAAAGAAACCCTCAAAGTGATCACATTAAAGGAGCTATAGGAATGCAATACAGCATTGTTACCATGGCTACTAGTGCAGTGTTGGAGACATGATTTATCTAAAGCATTAACTGAAGAGCAGCTGGATTTCCTAAAGACCTTTCATCTCTCACCCAAAAGGCTTCTTTAGTTTCTTTGAGTCCCAGGTATTTAACCTGTTCATACCTTTTGGGTTGTTGAGGTCACTTGTAGTTTGTTATTCCTCGTCTGCCATGTGACAGTCATTAGCTATCCAGTATGGGCTGGTCTGGAAGGGGTGTGCCTTAGCCTTGATGTAGGTAGCTGCTGAGTGTTGACGTGACATGTTAGAAGCTTTCCTGTGTTGGAGCAATGTCCTTGTGTAGTAGTTGTTGAAGTAACAACATGAAGCTCCCTACATTCCTCACTGCACTGGGCTGCTTACACTCAGCAGCTCTGTTTGTGTTTGGCTCTTAGCCTGACTATATAATGGTTTGAACCCATTGGGCATGTGCTCCAGTGTCCTGCCCCACTGGCAGCATATCAGAAGTAGAGTCTTTTGTCTCTAGACAGAATGATCTGCTCCTATTGAAAATACACAAGGCACATATTTTTAGCAGAGAGATGTTTCTGGGATGCATCTGAAACACACCATACTCTGTGGGACCACATGCATTGACTAGAGTGGCAGCAATCAGTTGTTGTGGCTGCACTGAATACAGTGCACATATGCCTGGTGCTGGTCATATAGTCAGTGTGTATGGATTTTATTCACGGACTGTCTCAGCACCACTGATGTTTTATCATACCATGCTAATTTACAAACTGACCAGTTGACCAGGTGCTTGTTAATAATAAAGGCATTTGTATGCAATCAGAGAGTCAGAGTAAATAGTTTTGTGTCATCAGTACTAGCTTCACAGCAGAGCATTCAGACAAAGTCAAGGTAATGCAGCAAAGCTAGTCTGCTGTTTTTATCCAGTGCCAGCAGCATCATAAAAATGTTACTGACATGTGCATTCTCTGCAGAATTCTCTACTGTATTCATAAGCCTTATTTCCACTATCAATACGGGTCAGTAGGGGTACAGTTTGGATCAGTAATGGACAGCTTTGTGTTGCCACTGTGTAGGAGTGACCTGTTCAAGTAGGCAGAGTGTGTGTTGAGTGCCGCCGAGCTCCTGGTGCACCACCACCTCCCTCCAGTAATACAGAGCAGAGCCTGTACCTCTGCAGCACTCTGTTGTTAGCAGACATTGCTCTGCAGTAAATAAACAGCAGATACAAACAGCAGCCTCCTCGCAGTTGTTTTTTTTTAGAAAAAAAAATGGCGCAGTTGTGTTTGTACTAGATGTTGTGCAGCGTGATGATGCTTGTGCTCAACCAATCACCAGCTTGCAGTACTTGGTTCCTCCTTAAGGGTCTGTGTGCTAAAATGGTAACGGGTACCATGGGCTCGGTACGGTTCCATGGAAATGGAATGCTAAATAAGCGTAGGGCTGCAGTGTATGTGTAAAAAAGACTTTAATGAAAACATGAGAGGTTTTAGAGGAGATATCTGTCTTTGGCTACTGTGTACACAGTGCTGTGTCTTACCTATGCTCCCTATAGAGGAGGTGATGAAGGCAAACTTCAACAGACTGACAACCTCACACCATGGTGACCTTTGACCTCCAGTCAGCATAGCCAACAATGAGCCGGAGATAATCAGGAGGGAACAGCCTTCATAACACAATGGTTCATTACCAGAAATGATGTCTTTCATTAATGTGAGTACAGACGTTACACTGTCACAATCCAGTGAATGAACAAGTGAAATGATCAGTTGGCAGGTTGTGGAGTAGTGTCAGTATGCAGTACCTAAATCTGACAAAGTCAGACTGATGAAAGGAAGCCAGTAACGACAGCTGAACTGACCTCTGCACTGGAAATAAAAGACAGGAGGAAAGAGGTGAGCTGACATCACACAAAAATAAGATAAAGCAAAATAGAACTGTGATACATGTATGTGACTAGAAGAATGTATCTTGTTTTATATAATGCTGCGTCATTTATTTCACTGTGAAGCAAATCACACTCTGCATGGCAATAGTTCATTTTTGTCAAAAAAGCTAGCTGTCTCACAAGGTAAAGTCGTCATACATAGTAAGAAACAGATGTTCCTTATCAGATCACCTGCCAAGTACTCTCTGAAGTGCCCACCCTTTTCTAAACCGTTTCCAAGGACGACCTCTCAGATGGTTCTGTGTAACAAACCATGTGACCTGTCAGTTTAAATATTTTGTGCATGTGTGAAAAAGTTTTGCGTACAGATATAATTTACACGTGTAAGAAGTCTTCTGTTGTTGTAGAAATATTTTTTCATGTGTCAGAGTTTGTGAAGGATTTTTTTCACCAGTGAGTTTTTTTCACACATTTCTTGTGTGAAGTTATATAATGTTAGCCTCATAGCATATTTGAATAACTCGTTTTTGGTCAAATTGAGATATTGGCCTATTTTACTTCCCCAACACTGCTGCATCACCCTACAGAATTAAATTAAAATAGCAGATATGCTATGAGGCTAAACAGACACAGAATGTCCTACCTGTTTATGTGACACTGAAGTTACAAGGTATGTGCAATATAATTTAAGTATCTAGAACACAGAACATAAGTGCAGTGACAAACTCAGTGCTGTACAGCTACAGCAACATTTCAGGTCCACAATACAATCCTATCCCTTACAGAAGAATGTTTTTATTCATGTACAGGGCAATGATTGGGACATGAGTATGATATTCACTCTCTGTCATTATCTACATGACTGTAATGACCCTTGAATTATATCCAACCACAAACTATTCATAAGAAACAACTAACAACAAAATAGTTATGGTTGAAAAGAAAACATACATAAAATGATCAGGATATGTACTGTTGAAGTAAATGAAACAAAATACAGTTACAAATTATATCAAATATATAAAGTTACTGTTATTTTATTGTAATTAATCAGAACACAGATAGAGTTCATGGCCAGGCTCAGCTAGACTAATCATTACTGGATCATTAACCATTTACCTGACACACGGTTTCAGATGTGAGACACGTGTTTTATTGTGTTTCAAAAAAAAAAAAAAAGATGTTTATTATTTGTATAAATATATGTGTTTATAAATGAATAGCTGCTGGAGCATTCAACTAAACTAGCCTTCAGTAAAGAAGCATAAAAATAGATTATAACTTATACATCAGTTTTTACCTTTAAATGATTTTAATACATTCCATAGTTGGGGAGATTGTGCACACTGATATTGATGTATACTGTATGAGTTCCATAATCAGAACCTCTCGCCTGTGTGTATGTTAGTAACTGAAGGCTTCTAATAGCCCAGAGGGATGTGTTTGCTCTTTACACTGAATTTGCTTGTCCCTTCAGACTTAGTTAGTTATTGTAATGTTGCTGAGAATCAGAGCCTACACAGCCAAAGTTATCGCTGACCTCCTGCACAGATTTTATCACACATCCAAAAAATATTCCTACAGTGGCCAAACATATTCTCAAAAATGTGATTCCATGAAGTCATCTTACCATGATTTTGACCAGCAGAACCAGACAGTTTCCTACAACTCCCATGAGCATCTCTAGTCCCAACACAGCCACCAGCAGCCACCTCTCTGCCTCTGGCCATGGACGCTCCATCAACAAAGTCCCATTAGACTCACTCACTGGAACACATGGAGCATTTCATTTACACAATGTTAAATAGAAGGTCACATTACTGATCATCTAGTATTTACTGTACTATACTGCAACTCATAAGGAACACTAAGGTGTTAGAAGATAATTTTAGTAATCCATGCTACAAGATTGATAACTGACAGAACACAGCAAAGACAACCATTTAAAAAAGAACTGGACATTAAACACAGTATAAGGGACAATGTATGAGAAGCGTAGACATACATGAATCACAGCAAATGGACAATGTACAAGTATGAGCAGAGGAACAAAAACTCAAATAACTTTAGAAATCTAAATCTAAAATATGTGTTTATACAAATATGCAGGTTGAAATATGGAATACTACACTGTAGCTGCTATTTTTACTCTTCCCTTGTGTTTCCAGACTCTTAATTTTTAACATTTGTAAAACAGACACACCTTTTTATACAGTTTGTTCAACCCTTGCCATTTGTAACATAATAACCCCTAGAGGTAAGCGTTACGTCCATTCATGTTCTGATCCTGTGTACACAGTGTACAGCCATCAATGTACACAGATAATCCAGCTTTCAAAGAGAAAGCAACTGATCAAAACATATATAGGATTATATGTATTGTCCTTGTTCACAGTTTGTCTTGCTTTCATACAGACACAGATGTTTCCTCATGCACATGAACATATACTGGGTCAGATATCCTCATCAAACTGACAGTATTTACAGTGTTAGAGTAAAAAGGGCATACTTACTTTTACAGAGAGCTGTTAGTCTCCAGCCTTCAGCAGCGGTTACTAAGGTGTGTGTAGTGGGAAGCTCATATGGAAGTGTCATCAAATCCATTCTCAATTAAAATTCACATGCTCCATTTAACTCATCTACAATGGTTCTTACATATGTTGTGAGTGTACATGTAATAGGGTTATTACCATTAACTGCAGGTGATGATAACAGCAACAGTTTTCAGAATTTCATGAAAGCCTGCCTGTCACCCTTCAAGAATAAAATGTAACAACATAATAATAATTTAGATAAATTTAATGACCTCGCTCAGTCACATGACCATGTTTTGACTTGTCCTGACCTGCCCTGTAGTGACCCAGGGCTGTT
>JANJYP010079952.1:0-14432 GCA_024605115.1 Rastrelliger brachysoma
CTTTGTGTAAAGTGCCTTGAGATGATGTTTATTGTGATTTGGCGCTGTATAAATAAAGACTGAATGAGTGATTACACATGATACAAATTTGACATGTGATCACTGCGTGTGTGTGTGTGTCTGTGTGTTTGTGTGTCTGTACCATATACTGGTTGTTCTTGAACAGCTCCTTCCCAGTCACTGATTTAAGATCAGTCGTCAGACCAGAGTTCTGCTGCACCACATGGTCCTCCACATTGTTGGTCCTACACACACACACACACACACACACACACACACACACACACACACACACACACACACACACACACACACACACACACACACACACACACACACACATTTACAGATACATTACAGTTCCTAATTAACTATATAGATTTACAGATACACACATTTAAACACATTTATCCACATACTGTAAACGTACACTGCCGTATACACACATATGATTGATTTCTATTTTTATCACACCATGTAGTTTTATCTTTACACCACCAGAGGGAACCAAAGTATCATTCACAACAACAGTGTCCACCCATTTCATTCAAAATGAGACTTCACTTAAACCAAATGTATAGAGATGTATACCTTTCAAGTTATTTTATATCTTTAGATTTTGTTTTTAGAAGAAGGAGACACTCACCAGGAACCTATCACAGATATTTATATTGTAGGTTTTAACTTTGCCTGTTTATATCATAACCACAAGTCAAAACAGATGTATTCTATGTGATTAAGCCATATCGGCCTTTCATCACGTCCCCCATACTTACTGCATTTACGGTATTTTAGTCACTTTGATTTCAGCTCACTGTGACTTCCACTCTTTTTGCAGTGTCTTTGCCTCATTTGTTAAAGGAGAAATCACAAAGTCTATTGCAATTTTTGAGGTTCCTTGCGGT
The DNA here is from genome assembly GCA_024605115.1 of Rastrelliger brachysoma. Classification (NCBI taxonomy): domain Eukaryota; kingdom Metazoa; phylum Chordata; class Actinopteri; order Scombriformes; family Scombridae; genus Rastrelliger; species Rastrelliger brachysoma. Next base: position 906 of record JANJYP010079952.1, read on the forward strand.
ATCTTGGACTCTGTTGTAGCACCAACGTGTGATTATGTCTTTTAGGAAACACACATAATGAGGGGCACCAAAGTCAGGAATGTTCAAATCCTACACACTGTAGGTCAAAAATCCCTCAAAGCTCTTTAAGGCCCACTGAAACTTCTCAAGCACGGTTTGAACCCAAATCCCGAGGAAACTTCAAGGATCCTCTTAATGTGATCCTTTAAGGGTTTGCGATCACTTGTGTTGTGTGTGTAGTGAAATTTCAGTTGTTACTCTCATATAATTATACACAATTACAGAAACACAAAATGAATACTAAAAAAGAGCAGTCTACTTTTGTCCCTACATTTTCCTCTATGCAGAAGGAAGTGTGTGTGTGTGAGTGCTTTTCCTGGTTGTCTCAGATTGGTTAACAAGGCACGCCACAAATAACTGTTACACTCCCAAGAAATGTTGCCAGATTGGGTGATTTTCCATCCAATTGCTGCTTCCTTATTAGATAACATTTACCTCCTGAGGCTGATAAAAACGTGCATGGATTGTGGTGGTACTGTGGTGATGATTGTATAGTGAATGCCGTTGCTGAGCAGCCACCAAAAGACACCTTTTAAAACATTTATGACCACTAACCTAGATACTAACCGGCTCTCTCATGGATGTATAAAGAGAACTGGATACTGCGTCAAAGGCGGGCTCCATTCATTCCTAAGAACGCTCAGTGGGGCCCAGTAGTGTCATGTGATGTTGTAATTACTTAATTTAACTGTGTCAAATTGGCTTCAAAGCATGGTGCCCTTCCTGGGGGCATGAGTTCTGTGCTGTTCACATCTAAAATACATAGATATACCTAGAGCTACGGCACCACCTAGTGGAAAAATCACACCATACATGTGAATATAAATTGTACATAGAAGGGTTGTAGTATCAGTACTCACCACTCCACTTTGAGGTTGATATAGGCCAGCAGTTGTCGTTTTCCTTTACACTTTTCACACTCCCTTGTTCCATGAGAATTGCAGTCTGTACATCTTCACACACACATACACACGGGCACACACACACACACACACACACACACACACACACACACACACACACACACACACACACACACACACACACACACACACANGTGTACTGACTAGACTGTTAAGGTTTCCCTGCTCTTTTTCATGCTCTAACTTATTAAAAACTTCTGCTCAACTTTCTGAATCATACCTCAATTTCTACCAAAACATTTCAGACTGATTAAATCACTAAAGCGTATCTTATCAGTGCCCCTCGACTGTCCAACTGTATGCATTGTTACACTGCACTAACAGCAACAGAGTGTTAATCAGTCAGTTATTTACAGACGCCCTGGTTTTACCTCTTGGGCAACATATGGCTACATGGGCTAGACTATGTAACTGGGGGAGGGGTGGAGGTCTATATGTTGACTGAAATGAAGTCTGCAGATCCTACTCAGAACCTCCTGTGTATTTAATGCAAATAATTATCCTGAAAGACACAAGAATTAAGTACCAGATTTGGATAATGCAGATAATCCAACAGCACATTTTCTTTACTCTTTGTAGTAAAGACAGAATATAAGTAAGGTATAGGGTAACAGGGTAGGGTAACATCCCCATGCGGGGAAAATTCAAAATTAACATAACATTTCCAAAGGTAAAATAAAAAATAAAAAAAATTAATAAAATAATAAACATTGACTTGAACCATAGCAGGAACTTGTCTCTCTTAATTAATAATGATTTTTAAATGTTGTGCACATATTTCCTGTATTTTCTGTTTGCGTGATGGTGATGGACAAATATATACAGTAATGTATATCTGAGAGGACATAGTTTGATTAAAATGGTAGGACATGCACCTGTATAACAGAAACTTCTCTGAAATTTTGTTTTATTTTGAAAACCTGTAAATGGAATGTGAGATGAGACCACCAGAACTTCCCGCCCTCGTTGCAATACCTGTCTCTGCCTGTACCATTACAGTGACTGCAGTTCTCGTCAGTCCTCACCCCACTGCCGTTACACACCCAGCATGGTTTCTACACACACACACACACACACACACACACACACACACACACACACACACACACACACACACACACNAACATGGAGAATCATAGTTTCATTTACATCCACATTAAATGATCTGCTCATTAATCTTCTAATGTATTATTAATTGATGCTTACATATCCATTTCCATTACACTCCTTACATGGCTCCGTCCCTGTGGCATGGCAGGTTGGGCAGTCCTACACACACACACACACACACACACACACACACACACACACACACACACACACACACACACACACACACACNAGCAGCTGTAAAAATGCTTCACATCAGAGTCCTGATCTCTTACTGGCTGTCAGGTGCCTGTTAAAATCAATCATCCTTCAGGTCAGCACTGTCACCTCTGTTCTAAAATCACAGTTCAAGGTTAATTAAACTGCAGGTAACCATAGCAACTGTACTGATGTTTAACCTCCCCAGAACATCTCAAAGGATCCTGAGATGTATCGTCCATATTTGTCAAAGAGGCTCCTGGCATGTGAAACCCACTAGAAGACCCCTTTAAGGCCCAATTGGCATCTAACACCATTTAGAAAAAAAGGAAATACTGAGGCATCTTATCCCTAAATGAACCTCATTCAGGAACATCTCCAATAACCTCGGTAACATTTTAAATACCTTAAAAGATTTGAGAATCTATTTATTTATTTTTTTTTTATCTGTTGCTGTAGTTTTTTGTCCCTTTGTTGAGTCCTTAAGGATCCTCCTTAAGAGCTTCAGAGCACCCATGGAAGCTCTTAAAGTTGGGTTTTCCATTAGTAGGATAGGTCAAACTATGGTGCATTGATCAGAGTTTCTATTACCAGTTTTATCACATGAGTCGTGCTCAAACACGCCCGAGGTGGACTATCTTAACCTGACCTGCCTCCAAGGGGGTTTTAGTGACATCTTACTGACCCTGTCCAACCCCCTCTCTCCTGCTTTTCCCTAAAACAAGCTGTGTTGTGAGACTCATCTAAAGGCTATGCTTGAGACCAAAGAGAGAGAGACATGTTTAAAAGTGTTCAGCTCTCAGTTCTTTTTCTAACTTCCAACTAAATCTTTGTGATTTGTTTTGTACATGAGTGATTTTGTAAGTTTCATTGTTGTTGTTGTTCCCTGTTTGTACTTTCAGATCTGCTTTATTTTTTACCATTTCACGATCACTTACAGCTGTATCAGTGCTGTGCCAACTTACTGCAGATGAAAAAATTTCCTGCCGCTGTTTCATATTAGATAAGATTCATGGAGGACTTTTATTGTGAAGGATATATTTGAAATGAAATGTGTTCATCCCTTGCTCTACAGTAATAACTTTGATCAATCGCCATAGCCATGACACATATGTAACTCGCTGCTTTTCAACTCAAGACAAGCTTGTATTTACTTAAACACATTCCTGAGAGCAGGTAGCCGTAGTTATGCAAATCCCTTACATGCTTGTCTGACGTATTGAACTAGCAAGTCAGCACGTGTTTCCTCCTACATATTTTCCAAGTCACCCGGAAACTTTAAGGAACTCCTGACTTTCAAAACTTCTGGACTTCTTCCAAGAGGACTGGAAGCTTTCCAAGGTCCGTGTGAACCCTCTTAAACAAACACTTAAAAGGCACCTGACATTTCTTCAGTAACTTGTAAAAAAGAACTTAAGGAAGCTCTCAAGGCTCTATGGATCCTCCTCAACAACCTTTTGAACAGTGGTGATTTTAGACCCTCTTTACGGGGGCTCAAACATGCCTACATTTGATCTCTGTACCTGCAATTTGAATATTGTCTTTCCCTCAGGGTCATTATATCTTAGGGTCCTCTCTGTAGAAATCTGTGAACTACTATTATTACTATTATTATACACTATAGTGAACCACTCAACAATGTATTACTATTCCTTGTTGTAATTCACATTATCTAGTGAAAATGATAATTTAGCAGGGGGTTTGAACACTTGCAGGGCTTTGTATTCTCATTAGGAGCTGACCCTCCCCCCCTAAAGTGTCTGATCCTAAATTCGCCCCTGCTCTTGAGGCGTAATCTCTTAAACCCCCTACAGCACTCACGAGCTTACTCAAGGACCTCTACAACATCTCCAAAGACTTAAGGACCTTAAGGACCATTCGGATCTTCTCAAGGGTCCTGGATTTTTAAAGCCCTATATAACTTCCTCAGTGATCACCATGGCATTTTACAGGAGCCTTGAACACCTTCCAGGACTCAGGGAAGCTCTTCAAGGCTTTGTGGATCCCTCTCGTTTTTGTGTTTTCCAAGACATAAGGGAACTTTTCAAGGACTTAACATCTTCTGGACTTCTTCCAAGGAACACTGTAAGGTTCCCATGGCCCTATGTAACCCCCTGAATGACCTTCTCAAAGATACAAAGAAACCCTTAAAACCATTGACCCCTGAAATATTTTCAAAGGCATAAAAACATATTCAAGAACTTAAGGAATCCCTCACAAACCTTTTATACAAAGGCTTGAAAAATTGCTCGAATTAACCCCCAGACCTCTTCAATGATCAGCAGAACTTTCTCAAGGACCTCTCCGACTTCCTCAAAGACCAAAATTTATCATAACATGAGACAATCCTGCTCTCTCATCAGTGATCAGGAGTCTATCATATGAAACACGCCTCAGATCTACGATTCAAAACCAGAGCTCAAGTTAAGGTAAGCTGAAGGTAACCACAGCAACAGTATTGATTGCCTGACAACTGAAACTAGCAAACACACCTCTCATGTTAACTTATTACCTGGAGGGAGGAGGTATAGGGCACACGGATCTCCTCTGTGTGATTGGTGAAAAGGTTAGGAGCCGTGGCCTGAATCTCCCAGGGCCGGGGGGCGGTCTGAGTGTAGAAGTCAGCCGGCTCACCTGTCAATCACACCAGAGAAACATCATACATCAAATCATAGACATGTCAATGAGGGTCTTCATATCTATAGAAGTTCAAATGTGTATGTGTGTGTGTGTGTGTGTGTGTGTGTGTTACCTTCATGAGGTTTGGTGGCCCACTCAGTTGACCTGGACTCGGTGAACGTCTCCAGTCGGTACTACAGAACACACACACACACACAAAATTTAACAAGAGATACACAAAGATACACACATGCACACTGCTTAATATCATTCATCACATGAGGTTCTCAGACGTCACATGACAGTCATATGAGACTCATCAGAGTCATATGAATTTAAGTGTTTATAAATAGATGTGAAACTATCCGAAGTGATGACACATTTGATGTAAACTAGGCTGGCTTCTTTTGAAGGTCTGAGCTGTACATCCAGTGTGTGAAATACTGGGGGTCCCAGGTGTCAGAGACCGTCCTAATTGACACATGGGACCATCTAAAATCCTCCAAATGAATAATTATGGTCACTTTATCTACAAAGTAAGGTTTATTCTTTCTCATCTTAAAAATACCATTACACCATTAAAATATATTGTAAGCAAAACACATACTACATTTGAGTGAAATTGTCTGTACATAGATGTTAAAGGCTTTAAAGGCTGTATTTATCTATTGTCACAGTCAACTGGCTTCTTTACAAAAAAAGTTATTGTTCCCCATTCTTCATACTTCTTGACCTGCTGTAATTATTTTCACCAGGACAACAAAAGTTATGTCAAATGAACCAACAGTTCCTCCAGAATTTTCATATTAAAAAGTCTTTACACAGTCCTTTTTTTAGCTTCTCCTGACTGTAATATGAAAAACAGAGCAAAGAGGAAATTACTACATATAAGTGTGATATGAAAAATTACACTTTCATATCCACTTTCTGCTAAGTGGTGAATTTAACATCAATCTGTTGTGATTATACAAAAATTGCCATGTAAGTTGTTAGTCTAACCAATCTCTGTATGTTCATTCTGGCCACAGCCGAGGGTATCATTTAAGTCTTGGCCATTATTTGATTACTGGCTTTTATATGAAAGGCTTAAAATAGGTCCATGTGTGTACTAGGAGTATCCATATGATAGAGCCACTATACCACACAACATTCCCACTTGCTTAGATTTAGGAATGAGCAATGAGATGGTTAGGGTTACAATCCAGGGATGTGTGTCATGCAACATGCCGTTACAGTGATAAAATCAAAGGTCTGCAAGACTGCCGATAGACCCTTCTTGAATTTTACATGATCTCAGAAAGCCCACTGGATTAGTTGCATATGAAATAACAACAACAGCTGTCATATTGATTATCATGCATGTCTGTCTGTACCTTCAAAAATGATCCAGTAAAGACACAAAGCCAAAAAACCCTCAAAATTCACCAACAGATTAAAAACTGTTAATGGAGAAAGTTGTGTGAACCCCCCCCCCCAATCCTCCCTAAACCAGAACCAATCAATGATCTGTATCAGATCTGCTGACTAGCGGATCATCATAATTTAACAGCATTAAGAGTATAAAGATGATATTACTCTGTACGTGTTGAACGGCTCCATGTTGGTGATGACTCCATCATCAGCAGGTCCGCTGCTGTAGCAGCACTGAGCTGACACATAGTTCTTGAATGCATCACGGGCAGCATCCTCAGACAGAGTAGGGATGCTATAACACGCACACACACGCACGCACGCACGCACGCACGCACGCACACACGCACACACACACNATATTATCTGAGAGCAGCCTTTCTACATTCAGCAGACACAGACAAACATGAGCATCCTGCTAATGGCTGCTTGTTGAGACAAATGAGTGATGTCATGTCTTACTTCCAGTCGTCAGGTGTGGGTCCAGGTTGGGGCGGGGCTATAGGCTCCAGGGGCATGGGAGGGGGCAAGAAACCTCCTGCAGTAACAATAAAACATTTACAGTAGTCGTCAACAGTCACATATTTTTGTGAAAAGTTGTGGGTTTAATTTTTCTCACCTCCTCCTATCACAGTTCCTTCGTAGCCGGGCACGTTGCCAAACATGTTAGCCGGCGGGGCGGAGGCAGGGGGGTATGCTGCTGGAAGAAATAACAGGAAACAGGTCTTACATCAAGTCACAAGAGATTTTCTGTTATCAGTCTCGACTTCTGGATGATTTTACAGGGAAAATACACAAAATCATCAACTTTCATATCATTTCCATTTCCTGGTTTAAACTGACAAATTCATTTTAGACTTTCTTTACTTCTTGTCCTGTTGAAGAAAATCACTCAAGTCAAAACTTGCAGTGATGCTGGTGTTTACTAATATCCCAGATTATTGTTGAGAGGATTGACACAATGCAAATGAAATGGAAGCATTTTATACAGTAAGACCAAGGTAGTAATCTGCAAAGGAACAAAAGACAGGAAGGGAAGGTATTTGGCTTCAGGCTTTACAACAAATGACCTGATGATGCTCAAAGTACATGTGAGGAGATGACAGCCAAAATTCACAATGACTGTGGATAGGAGCCAGATTTCATTTCTAGATATTTCACTCAAAACCACAGATGTGAACTTTACGATGTTGCTAGAAAGAGCGCAGGAGACAGCTGTTATTCATTTTGTTAAACGAGATAGATAATGAATCTCTTAAAGTAATTAAGAAATTATGATGTAATAGGAACTGAAGGGAGTCGAAATTGTTTTGTTCAGTTAAAGTTAGATCCAAGGGGGGAGTTGTGGGTTTTACTGGTGAAGCTCACTTCCGCATTCAAAAAACTGCAGTTCCTCGGCTGCCGCTGGGGGCTGGGACCAGAAGTGAGCAATTCTGTTAAAATGGACGACTTTACAGCTTAAAAAAATACATTTACAGCCTAGTAGTTGTTTTTTTTTTTTGGTCTCTAGCGATAGTTTCCTCCTCCATGAACATGAGAGAGTTGAAATTTTTTGTACCACAACCGTTTTAGTGTTATTAAGGCTTAAAATTTGGGGACATGGTTATGTTAAATAACAGGGTTCGGAGAGTTAGAGACCAGTTAGCTCTTTGCTAAGCACCAGCTAGACTAGGCTCTCCTGTTGCTCCAAATATGGAAAGTACACACCCGCAAAAACCCAAGATGGTGCCGTCCACAAGCCCAAAGAATGAGCTTCAAAATCAGACTCCTCAAACCAATGGGTGACGTCACGGTTGCTATGTCCATATTTTTTACAGCATGGTTAGATCTTATTAAGAGGGTGGGCGACAGGTGATGCCTGAGGTAAATATCAGGTATGTGACCCACAGAAACATTATGCTACATTTAATAAAATCATCTTTTATAGCACACTTATCTACCCTTTCATTTGTTAGATCTCTTTGCTTTTCAGAGGGTTTTTTTCCACATGGTGCGCTTTCATCAAAGAACTGGCACAACCCAGTGAAGAGAGGCAGCTTCCAGCCCTTCTATAAAACTCTCAGTTTACAGAAAATAAGCATCTGTGTTTAATTCAACAAGAGTTGTTTCTGAGGGGAAATTCCTCCTTCCCGATCCCGCTCCTCCCACAGCCCCCGCAGCTGTTCCAGTAAGTCAAGTTTAAATATTGGTGGGCTAACATGATACCAGGGCACTCATGCAGAAAGAGGCAAAGAGCTCTCACTCTGCCCTGTTTTCTGGAAGTGCAGCCAAAGACCGTTTATTGTTCGTGTTAGGTCACTCGAATACTAATCATGAGAATTTAAACAACATATGATTAAAAACTGGTTGCACGATGACTCTTGGTATGAGTAAGAATTTTTACTAAACACGCCTATTCACTGTATGGTGTAACTTGCATGAGCATAATAGGTGGGGATAAACGAGGTAATGATTAATATGGCTGACATTTGACACTTAAAGGGTACAGTACAGAAAACACTAAATCTCAAATTAAACAAAGACACAAAGAGTCCTGACAGATCCATTTATTAGTGTGAATTGTGGGTGGCAACAAGCTAGCATGGCTAGCATCGCGAGCATAGCTATGCCATGCTGTGTGTAGCCTAGAGACCGTATAAAAATAAGATGTAGCTGCAGTGTCTCTGATTGAGCCATGTTAGGTGGTGTTTGTGTGCTCTAAGAGATGTCACGGCATGGATATATAAAGTTACACAGCTGACAGACTGTTAACGTAACATGCTACTTCTTCTGTCTCTATGCCAGCAGTGTGAGGATGTATGGATGTGTGCCTCTGAAAGAGCTGGTGTACTAAAAGAGGACATCAGCGTATGTGCCTTAACTGGGATTTGTAATTCAGTTCTAGGTTTCCAATTGTAGCAGGTACTTTATGGGTTTTTCTTTTTTAGAAAGAAGAAAGGCTTATAACTTCTATTTGGATGTTTGCAAAATGGACAGGCATGGAAAGCACTACCATCCACAAAGACTTTCAAGGAGCACTTGGAACTGAGTCACAGCTTCTTTGAAAATAATCAAATATGTTTTTATTGGCACATACAGTAAATAGTCTTCCTTCTCCTTGTAATTAACTCCAGGAACACATTGGACTGGCTGCACCAGATGCAGATTTTCTTTCCTAAATTGTAGCAATTTGCATTCAGCAGTATGGTCTAAAAAATGACAATACCAGTACCAATCCTCTTAAAGTGATATTAATATGAATTGAGTACTTCATTCAATACCAATCATATGAATAGAAGTGTGTAATTGCATAAAATGCCACTCCTGCATATGGTAACTGATGTGGCAGTGGGCCAATAACGTCATTACGTATTGAGCAATGCTGGAATTGATTTTTTATGAGGAAGGCCGCACTGTCATGTTTTTCTAGCATCATTTAAAGTTTCTCGACACATTTCAATACTACTTGATTTCAGTTGATACCCAGCCCTACTCACAGTCAATAACAGTTTGATTTGAAAGCAGATGGTTCAATTCCTTGTAGGGAAACTGTGCCTGTCAAACGATACCTGCAATCAGTTCTTTTTGTACCCGCATCAAGAAAAAAATGACACAGGGTGACATTTACGCAACTGATTTCTTTCTTTTCACATGATTAATATCAAATGAAGTTGAAAAAAAAAGTAACAAATGAAGTACTCAGTTGGTATAGGTATCATTTTAAAAGTGCTGGTATTATCGTAAGCGAACAAGGCGCGTCCGCAAGATGCAATACTGACACCAACTCTGGGGGCTGTCGTGAGAGTAATCAATGATTGTAAAACGCAATATATTGATAACAACGCTGGGGGCTTTAATTTAGGGGTTGCCCATCCCACCTCTGATAGTCACATTGCTTTTTTTTCTGCCGCAGTCTTAACAGTAGCACAATGATCAGTTCTTCCTCTACTAGTGTCTCCATGTTGTTTGTTAACTAACTTTGAGCATGTGATAACTGTCAAACTGGCTTTTACCCAATTTCCGGAGCTGATATCACTGTGGTCTGATAGAGACCTCCACTATCATGTGTTTGGACTGCGTAATGCTGCAGCAAGTATGCACACAGGACACAGCAGGTCACATATGCTTACGCTTGGTCCAACAGCAAGTCTATTCCAACCCTTAGTCTGCATGCTGATGTTATGTCATTGTCAGCATAACACAGCAGGAAAAAATGGAAAACAAATTCAAGATTTTAACAATTGTTTCGTGGGTAACTTTGGGGGAGAGGATGTTTCTCTTGTAGATTTAAGATAAAAAAGTGTCACATGCTTCTGTGGCCTTGAGAGCAGGATATTATATTATTATACCTAAGTCAAGCTGTTTTCTCTGACTCACTGTAAATCCTGTTAGTTTTCTACAACATCCACCCCATCCTCTTCGTTTTTCTCTGAGAAAGTTTTGTTCGGATCATAACAATCTGTAGGCCTCCTGATAGCAGCCCTTTGTTTTCTCTCCATGTGGGCTCTAAAACGGACAATTTTCAAACTCCTCTTTTGCCCGCCTATATTGCAGACAATGCTGAATATGGAGCAATTGCTGTGGTATTGCAAGTATTATGACACTTGAGATATTACAACATGACAAAAATGGCCATTTGTGAGTGCCCAGTATTTCTGAAGACCTCTATTGCATCAATTCAATCGCATGCATCATCAATAGTCCAGTGGTTTGTCATCTGAAAAGTTTTAAAACAAGGCTCCTGTATATAGCATATTTCAATAGGTGAAACAACTTTTCTGTTCAGCTTCTATTATTTGTTTCTAATGCAGAACCACCTCCTATTATGTGTAAATCTACCTGCTATTAAACAGTTTCTGATTCTGATTAGTTTTGTCTTAATCAAACTTTCCTGCCTGATTTTCTCTTTTTAAATTTTACTTGTGTACATTTACTGTGATACATTAACCACATGAAGCTGATAGTGTTTGTGTACTTTTACGGTAATACATTAACCACATGGAGCTGATAATACTTGATAATACTAATACGTTTTTTTTGTTTTTTTTTACTGTGATCCTTTCACGAGAAGCTGGAAAACTCCTAGATTATATATCTATAATTGGATAACAGCGACAATAGCACCTTATCTTTGATGGAGTAGCTAAATTTAATGGTACGTAGGAGTAACATTACCAGAAACTGTGTCAGTGAAAGGAGATCTGATATATGGGAACAATCAAGTTACCACTCCTCATTTCCACTTTTGTGTTCCAGCTAAACATCTGACTGACCTCCACAAGAGTTTACATGTGACATGATCGACACTTGGCATATACCACGTTTATAACACAAGTATTATTTCCATTTTTGTTGCATCCACCTTACTGTAAATATTTAGGGAACGTATTTCTCCAGCTGATATTTGCTCACTCATGTACATGTGAAGACACAGTAGCTCATGTTCACAGTCAAACGGCCACAGATTTTGTGGTTTGTGATCTTACTGGAGTCTAATTCGCATTAATGTTATATGGGATCTACAGTAAATGACCTGACCACAGGGAGAATGACTGGTAACCTGTAGGAGAAATGGCACTTTTCTATAGACTCTCCCATTTTGTGACTATTTATCAGTAAATCAATCAAGCTATCAATGAATGAATGAATGAATGAATCAATCAACCAATCTGCACATTTTTACACAAACACAGACGCATATTGACACACACACTATGCAAAGGTGTATAGCGTTATATATATATTTATAGCCTGTACATAGAAGCCATGCAAACACATTATGACCTATAGTACACTGTTGCTTATTTGCAGTTTAATAATTACATTACTGTCTTAATTACTTTATTGCTCCTACTATCTTGTTTTTCAGTAACCAACAAACTAATTCTTGCACAGTGGACACTTTTCATAAAGCTCACTAACTTAAATCGCCTATCTAACTGTTCTATAATAAACCTTGATGTGTTCATAGCCTATAGTACTCTAACGAATCCCTTTTCCAGTAGGTATTATAATTAATATAAAAATAGCACTGCGGAGTTGTGCAGGGTGGGACGTGGGTGGTGGTGTTCATCTCCTGCCCCTAAAGCCCCCTACACTTGTTAAATCATTGCTCCACCCCTGCCCTGCATGTTGAAGCTGTGTTACATATTTTGTGTTTATGTAGGCTATACAATGTTTAGAAAGGCACTCCAGCAATGTGTTACTATAACGGCAACGTGGCTAATCTAATTATTTATTTATTTAAGCATGTATTTAATCATTCATTTATTCACTTCAGACAGCGCACATTAATCAATATTTGAGTTTCCGCATTGATATAAAGAGCTTATTTTTAATCTATGGGCAGGTTATAAATCCAACAAACCAATCACATGACATCATTAGGCTAATATCATTTTAACAAGAGCTGCAATATAGCCTACAGTTTGATACAATACATGAAGTTACAGATTTAAAATCAGAGAAACGATATGAAGGAAATGAAAGAGATGACTTCATTACTCTGCTGATTATTTTAGTGTCTGATGTACAGCAGTTGCAGCAGGTGGTGTCGTGCTCAGTTTGGTCACCTGTGTAATTTAGTGTCCTGTCATGTGTTTTTAAATCTTACCTGCGCTCATCATGCAGCTGTTTTCTCAGATAAATCAAGTCGCTTCTTTACTAAATCCAGACAGTCTTCCTGTGCCCCCAAACACAACCGCTACAAACTGCCGCAAAGGTCCCTCTATAATACGCAACGATAGACAACTAGCTTTCCGGTAAGCCTTCAGAATAAAACATAACTGCTCAAGTTTCAGGACGAGTCCACATTATTTTCCTAATTTGCTTTAAAGCAGTCAAGTTCCCAAATCGGGGGTGGAGTGGGGTTGAGGCGTTGGCTGCTTGATTAGTCAAATCAAGTAGAAATCTTTCAGTATTACAGACTTTATAGTCAAAGCTTCACATCAACTTTTAAATGCATTTTTGCGCAATATAACTAACATCTTGCAATCTTCATGGCTGTTGTTTTAAGATGTTAATGATGCGACCATGATGTACTTATAGAACAATATTTATCCAAAATGTTAGTGACTCTTTGTATATTATACATTTATAGGCCTAACGAGCACAGATCAGTAGCAGGGTACAAATTGCAATGACAGAAACTGTAAAGAAAGATTCATAGAAACACAGAACATTCATGGAAAATGAAAAGGGAAGCATAGAATTGAAACTGAAAATTCAA
>JANJYP010079988.1:0-15211 GCA_024605115.1 Rastrelliger brachysoma
TGTTTCACACTTAGGTCCAGCTAATACCACCAGATGAGTTAGCTTATGCAGTGAGTAAAATATTTCCTTCTTTTTGGCCTTTTTCTTTGGATTACATGTCATAGCATATTTGTTGTATAATCACACACACACACACACACACACACACACACACACACACACACACACACACACNTATTATCTTTTAGCAACAATGTGTGTCCGACCGTACTCCAGCGATTTGGGATGTGGTGTATGATGACATAACTTATACTCGTTCTGTGAGTAAATACACATCTGCCTACAATTACCAGATCAGTTCTTCAGTTGCCGAGGGAAATGGTTCCTAACATTTGTGGCTTGTCTTAAATAAGAAATAAAAATATCCAGTAATTCATAAGTCAAACATAAAAGAAAAGCATATACATTGCCATAACTTTTTCCCCCCATTCATTTGCCCCCAGTCTTAAAAAATTAACAAATACAATTATCAAGTAATTAAAAAAAGGAAAAAAACAGCCACAGATTATAGAAGTATATACATAAACTATACCTTTTAATTTTTTTTTACCCTTTCTGTTGATCATCTTCTGATCCCTCTGATTTATTTTACGAACACTTGTTGGGAACCACTGGCTAAAAAATCATTTGAAAAGTGCATGCCAAAATAATAGTTGTACTAATTTCATATGTCTTTTAATCATTTTCAGAGCTCCTCTGTTGAGCAAAGGAGCTCAACCATTTTACAAGGATTTTTAGAGCAGGAGATGAACTCAGGTATGTGATTACAAACCATCTGTACTGAACAGGAATATTCTTTTAAATGTATTGATAGATGAATACACAGACAATTTCCATTGTTTACAGAGGATATATATAACCAAGAAGATAACCCGGTATTTCTAGACGATGGACGTGTAGCATCTGGTGGGAGATGGAGCACAAACCAGTCTCCCTCTGTCATCAAGTCAATCACCAGGTAAATACAATATTTCAGTTCATACTTTCAAACTTTTACAGGCTGGTATTATTTTTGAGCTGCCATGCTTCCTCACTCGCAAGTCCATATTCTCTGGACTTCTAGTACTAGTTTGGTCTCATTTGATGCTTACATAGGCACATGACTACCGATGTACAACAGAATTGAAAAATTGTGAATCCATCCTTTAAATCATTTTTTGTATTTTACCATCCAGTTTATAAGAGTTGATCAAGTTGTTAATGTAAGCGGTAGAAATATGAGCAGCAGACCAAAGCAAACTACAGTTTAAATGAGCAGACTGCACATCACCTCATCACAATCTCTGTTCATCTGTCCCAAACATTAGTCGCTGCTGTGCGCCTGACAAACATGTCAAGCAAGAAGATAATTAACTGGGCCACGATACAAAAAAAAAAAAAAAAAAGAATTTAATTCTGCATAAATCACTCACCTGCTGCTAACGCCATTTAATCATTTACAGCCTGAATACATTTCACACTGCATTTTGGCAATGCTTTTTTTATATCAACAGTTCATTTGTACTCATTAATATTCATAGGGTGTCAATATTTTTTAGTTTATTCATTTGTTCAGCTGGAAAAGGGTAAAAAAGGGTAGCACAGATAAGGAGAGTGTATTACTTGCTGATAACTCACCGCTCATGATCCACAGTCTGATCATATTTCTGTTTTATTAAAGGAATAGTTCACTCAAACATGAAATTCAGTTATTATTGACTCATCCTCATGCTGATGAACACTCTGGAGTAGTGTCGGTGTCAGTGTCGCCTGTGAAGAAAAGGTCCATAACAGTGCACAATAACTTTGTAATCTTCCTCCATACTGCTCATCCACTGCAATCCAAGTGTCCGGAAGTGGTAACATCCAGAGTTTACCCAAAACAACATTGTTTAGTACATTTTCATAGCCTAAACCATCACAATAGTTGAGCCTGTCTGGAGGCGCACTACGGGAGATCAATGAGAGCTCGCGACAGAATTATTCCTCTAATGTGGAGTAGGAGAAAAGTGAAGTGCAGAGTGTGTGGAAACATTAAGTTCACCACCCTCAACCCTCCAATCCTTTGTCTTCTTGTTTGCAGACAGCGGCTGAATACTCCAAGGGTGAAGATGGCGGGACTCATCATTGTAATTATTCTATTGATGATTGCATTTTTCGGAAATTGTATTTATGAAAATGGATTTTGAAATCATTAAATCTTAATGATCTTAATAATAGATGTCTGTTCATTGAAATTTCAGCATATTTAAAATACAATATGAAATACACCTGCACACAGTGAGATTACCTTCAGATGTTAACAGTTAGCTCTAAAAACAAAAGTAGTTTAAACTGGGATTTCATGACCAAGAAAATCACATGCGACCGTCTTTTTGATGTAGAGTCCTGATGTAACAATTACAGATCAGTAGACCTCCCCTGGAGATACAGACCCAGGTGAATGCAGGTGAATCCCTGGACTGAGCTTACAACACAGAAAACAGTTGAAAGAGGAGGCATGAAAACAGACTGCAAGCTGATTGTTGGACTGTTCCCTGAAGGTAGAGGATCAGTGGCACTAAGCTGTGTTTAGTGCATTGTTTATTTAGAATAACAAAAAAAGATGAAAAGTAAAGGATTTCCCCAGTTTGAGTGAAGTGATTTGAAAACTGCCTTTCTTTTCATATTGGAAGGATGATGGGAAACAGGAATTGTGTTCAAAGTCCATACTACATACAATATTTACTCTCAGCAGAATAGAGTTGAACATATTTTCTATAAACAGTAAAAAAACAATTATATAATGTTTTAGAATCACAATTTAATGACCTCTTTTTAAAATGAAAGTTGATACACTGTGATGATTGAGGACAGGTACATGATGTCTTAAAACAAAAGTCATGCATCCATATGATATTTTCCTCACTGTAATCATTCTTTCTGTTCATACTGACACTGTTAAAAGATCTCCTAATGCTTTCAATGAACGTGATGGAGGACAAAATCTGCATTGTGTCCACACAATCACTGAAAAGTAGATTCAGCTTAACCAATCTGAGACATATTTACAGTGTTTTTAGCATCAAATTCTCAATTAGTGTTTTTCTGTTGAGGTATGGTGGAAGTATAGACTTTGGCTCTGAAAAGACTGTAACATTGAAACATAGAAGATTTGATTTGACTCATTTGGACAACTTCATATTAAACTTTTAATTAAATTTTTACACAGGAGGACTGTGGATTTTATAGTCCATTAGTTCCATTTTAAGTCCATTAATAAGCGATATTCTAATGGTCAGTTTGAATGTATTTTTAGCCACTTCACCTATGAAAATTATCATTTTTAAAAACTCCGGCCAAATTGGAGATTTTTGGAAATGACAGGAAATACAACGTTAACACATCCATTTTGAATATCTTTAGGAGCTGAACCATTAAGACTTCCATGAATTTGGTTGACATCAACATACCTACCCCTTGTTGACGTAAGAGTTGTGTTGGGCTCTACTTATACCTATGTTGTTGTGATGTGAGCTCTTGCTAGTGAGTACAATTGAGCTGCCACTACAAACATACCACATTTTTTATATGAAACTGTGATTTAGTATGCAATACACAGTCCATTTTACGATTGGGAGGGTCGCTGAAATTTTAATCGTGATTGTTTGCTGATCAGTGTTGTTTGTAAGTACACTCGTTGCCTCCGTTTTCAGTCCTTGTCTATTTGCATTAGGTTTTAATATTACGTGTGGAGCTGTGGAGGGTTTTTACTGGAAGCTATATAATCTAGCCCATGAATTCCGGGGCTTGCTGTGTATTTGAATTTATCATGTGTTCAGATTATGAACAAGTGCTTTGCTTATCCTTTATTACCTGACTTGTGATTGAATTGCTTGCAGTTGATAGAGACTCAGAGAAATTTAAATTTAATTATGTCTCTCTTGCATAACTTATTTTATAAAAATACTCAGAGTGTATAATTTTTCTATCCCTATGTGGTGTGTTTGGCCTCTGACAGTTTAGACAAAAGCAGAGAACCATTGTTTCTATTTAAAGGTACGGTGCTTAGGCCTTTTTGGGTTACTGTATTACATTATCAACATTGGCATTAACTACATGGGCATTTGACAAAGAACTTAAACTTTGTGCATATTGCAGAAGAGAATCTAGTCAGGGAGTTAATGAATATATACCAACATTTGTTCTTCCAGCTGACAAGACAAGGCGGATCTGCCAAAACTATTCAGTCTCATTAATTAAAAGGAGAATACTACACACCTCCACTGAGGAACAGTGATGAATGTAGACACCAACCCTATACTGACCCTAAACACAGAGCAGAGAGTGGATTCTAAACACCTACACGATGCAAAAAGAGATGCATTTAGGCTTTAATGATGTAGATTGTAAATTAATGATTAGTCTCCTCTACATTCATTATTGGTAGATTTTGAAGTGGGAAAAAAAGAAATATATTTGCATAGTCACCAGAGAGTGTGAGTAGAGTTGAGCATAAAGATATTTTGCTCCCTAAAGTTTGTGCGTTCTGCTCTAACGCCTCCCTTTCTTACCTTTTAAACACTCCGTTACTGCTCTGTGATCCCAGGTTGGAAAAAAACTCACTCCAAATTTGATTCTTTTTTATGTTAAAAAGACAACAAGCTGTAGTGTTCTCAATCAAATCATTCCAATAATATACACATAATATCACCAATATTCAACAAGGATATTATTATCAAATGAAATAGAAAGTCTTTGTAAAATTGAGGATTCTTATTCAACAGTCAGCTGAGGGAGACAAGGACAACTTTGCTTAGTTTCATCACAAACTATATTATGTAACATTCTCACCCCTTTAACCGTGCTGCTAGGATAAACATGTACCCACATTCTGAACTAGTGCTGCCAAATAAATTTTTAAAAAATCTGACACCTTTGCAAATTCAATTCATCCCAGGTGTTCACTGGTACTGCACTGCCTCCAGGAAATAGCCATATGCTCGCATTCTAAAGTCCAACACAGATAAACCTCTCCTTTCCTTTTTCAAGACATGAGGTGAATCTTTAGTTTCTGTTAGCCCTACACTGTCACCTTTTTCATAGATTTGTTTTTGGCTTGTTTTAACTGGTGCAACATGTCAGCTGACCATAATAATATGTGCATACTAAACCTCTGCAGTACCAATATTTACCCTTTTTTGTGCAATTCTTGTCTCGCTATGGAATAAATAAAGTCGATACAGCACAACGTACCCGTCTACATAGTGAGGTAAACCTTGTATCTGACATTTTAAAGGTGCTCCTTACAAAAACAGTGACAGCACACTGCTCACCTACATCTGAACTTTAATAATTTGAGCTTGATTCCATAAATTCCTGCAGCACTGTCTCTTGGCAGCATAGAGGGAACATTTCCTTTTTCTGTTTATGGATGTTGAAAATGCAGCTAAGCAACACCCTCATTCATTCCTCACATTAGCTCCAAACACTTCACTTCTCCGAGGTCACCATCTCCTGTATCCCTGAACCAGATGACATAGAAAGGATGTGTATGTGTTAACTGAATTACTTTGTTCTCTGAGGCCATATTTCTCCTATATGTAAAGTGGGTACATGATGCATATTGTTTATTACATGTGTCATAACGTTTTTACCTCTTTCAATTAGGTCTATGATTATAGAGAAAGGCTGTACAGGATTAGCGGGTATAAAGCGGTCAATACACTAATGTAATGTAATTATTCATCAAAGACCTTCAAAAGTGAGGAAGTCGGAGACAGATGTTGGATCTGTGCACAATGGATGCAAGATGATGAAGTGAGGCGTTTGAGAAAATTAGTTAGATCCAGTAAGAAGCATGGAATTCAGCAGTAACAGTAATCACTGCACCAATTAGGCCAGTGCCCACCAGTACAGAGATAACTGTTGCCATGCAACTGTTTTCAGACAGTCATAGTCTCCAGAGCATGAATCCTTAAGCATCTGGATTATCTTTTTCTAACAACATTACAAGATATTCATGAATGAAAGTGAAATGCAAAATTTGGAACCACTATTTATGTTAAAGCGTAAGACATATGCTGCTGTGTTACAGTACATAATTGGGGCCCTTCTTGGAAGTGCATCAAAGGAACTAAATTGTCACATAATCATGTACCTGAAAGAAACAGGACAACTATAGAGGATTTGAGATTTTTTTTGCCTGCTAATCTGACTTTCCACACTTCAAAGTCTACTGCCATATTAGTATATTGTAGTATAGCTATTATTTGTTATTATATTTTAGTATAGTATATTAAATTATGGTGTATTGTTTTCAGTGTATTCTAGTACAGTATATTATAGTATATTGTTTTTAGCACATTTTAGTGTAGTATATTATATTTTAGTATATTACAGTATATTGTTTTAGTGTATTTAAGTATAAACTACTATAGCGTAGTCATATATTATACTATTCATTTTAATATATTTTAGCAAATTATAGTCTCTCCAGTGGGGCATGAACTTCAGGGACATTTAAGTCACATGCTTCCTGTACATCATCGTTATTCACTAAATCACTGTCCCACTTTGCTTTTATCCATACATTCATTTTTCCATCTCTTTCAAGTGGAAAAGCTAGGAGCTACTGATATTTCATCCAGTGACTAGTAACCCTACATTTAGTAATCACCTCTGTTTACATTTACGAGAACCATGGACTCAGGATATGAGGCACCGGGCAGGTGTGGAGCCTTTGGAATCATAAGAGTATAATGTTAATAATAAGTATAATGACTTAAATATTATAAATTCTCAAATGTCCAACCCTATGTATATACAATTTTATTATAGTTTTATAATAACACATTGTACAGAAAATGTTGTATTTAAAAAAAAAGTTGTCTGCTTCTTTGTAGAGCATATGGCCTGAAGGATGTCTTTAAATTAACTAAATGTGGCATAATGAGCTGTTACAAGAGCAATTTTGACAGTAGTTGTCTGTCTCATATTAAATCATACTGGCTGGTCATGACCGGTTATTATTTATTTTAGTGCACCAGAAAATAGCTGACACAGCTCATCTGACACAGTTATATGTTCTTCTGTTTTGCTTATTAGAGGAGCAATGAATTTTATGTACAGATAAGATTAATTCATTTTAATGTTTAAATGTTTATCTGGTATTAAGCTCTCTAAATACACAAATAACATCATGGTATAACTACCTCTCCTCTTAGTTTATAAAGTTTTAACGTCCATTCAATTGACTATTGAAAAATCAATGAAGGCCAATGTACCACACTGTGAATTATATATATATCACAACTTGAATCAATGATACAGAGAACAACAATATGAAAGAACAAGATAGTCTTTCAAGGTCTATATGTATTCATTTATCACCTGAAATAATGTCCTATCTCCCTCGAGCCCCTCCCTTGCCCTGTAGACACACAACCTGTGAAATTCTAATTAAAATCTTAAGAAATTCAGTGTTTAATCAACTTGTCTGGAACTTGAAACCTAGTAAAGCTGCAAGCAAATCCGTAGAGATTAGTACTTTCTTTGAAACAGAGTCCCAGTCTTTCAGTGTCAGGGTGGATTGATGAAAACATTCTCAATTAGGGCCTATTCAATATTGGAGTTTTGAGCATGATGGAGATAGCAACATTTAGGAATAAAAAAAATCTGATACCAGTAATAGTTTAACAGTAGACTTTAATGTATAAAATGATATCAGTGCACTGAAACAGTAAACTACACAGGGAATTTAATAATAAAAAGATAAAGAAAATCAGAAAACATACATATATGGAACCAGAACAACAACCGTAGAAACATGAGTGAGGGTTGGAGAGAGGAAGAGGATGGAGAAGAGGGGTGGATGGAGGAGTTTTTTTGTGTTGAAGTACAGGAAGTGTAGGTTTGTGATATCTTAAAAATTACAACTCGGGCACACTCGGGTGGTCAAATGGTCTGCACATGCGCAGCTGACCACTGTTTAAGTCCTGGCCGGGGGTCTTTTGCTGCTTGTCCCCCCCCCCCCCCTCCCATGATTTCCAGTTACATAGCAAGGTTAGCAATCATTCTAACCTATAAATATTAGTTACATTACCTATTGTTGTCAGCTCAACAGAGAAATCAGTGATTGGACATTATTAATGTCAAACTATGCCTGCCTCTGTCAAACACTGTGGAACTACTGTGCAACTTTAAACAAAACAGCCTTAAACTTTATGCACCAGAACCACCTAAACCGATAAGGAGGAAGCTGAATATAAAACATTCAAATAATGTTAATATAAGATTAAAACTCTGCTGCTGTAGAAGGTGGCTGGAAGTCTTTTTGAAAGTGATTTTGAAAGATGAAAGAAAAGCCATTCCTCCATAACCTCTAACATCATTTTAACTATGTTCTGCAGGTCTTTTTTTTTCTGGGATTCAGCCAAGTTTTCATTGGTGTGACCTGTTTTTGATGGAAAATTCCAGAAGTGGTAGAAAAGTTGCACTTGTACAAATGCCACAGACCAGACTGCAAGCACCTTGTCTTTAATTGGGTGCGTCACTGGCAGCAGCAGCGGCAGCGTACAAGGATCACTTTCCCATATCTTGTATACCTCGGTAGTTATTTCACAAAATGATATTCTCCTCTTGCACCCTCAGTACACATTTGCTGTGATGAAAATCCCCATTGTAACACTCTTACTTACTGTAATTGGTTCTTGAACCAGCTCCTTCCTGTGCTCAAGGAGACAAAATAGTCTAATGAGGTGGAGGAAGTATCACTTGTGCAACTGTTGAGATCACCCTGAGAGGCAGCAGATGCATTTGGCGATCATTTTCCCTCTGCAAGGATTAGCAAGGGTTGCCAGGGCATCGCTATAACCACATATTGTTTCTGACTTCCAGGTTAATCAAGGTTAAAGTGGCTGACAGAGATGTTGCAGTCATTACTGTTACAATAAAAGGTGCCTTGACAAGAATGACATTTTTCAACATTTAACGAGTAAAAAAACATATAAAATGAAACAGTACCATACTAATGGTGTAAGTTTTTGTTTGGTATGGATTTGTAATGTCCCCTAGATATTACAGTAAGTACAAAAACTAAGCATCATCTTTGAACAGGAAGTCATTTTTGAAAAAAAAAATCTTTGTATGTGGGGCAGTGGCTTTATTTTACTGTGTAACAATTAATTCACCTGTGTAAGAATCTATTTCCTTACATTTACATCTTCTCAATGTCCTCAAATGAGTACTTCCTGATTAGCAGCGTCGTAGCTTATTGTTATTGCTAATATTAGTCAAATTTATATAGCATGTCAGAATACAAACATTATTAAGCATAAATAAATAAGTTTCAACCATGACATTTGATCAGATTTTGTCCCTGGTCCACTTTTATCTAAGGACTGATTGGCTTTACACTGTAGTGTGTTTTGTAGACACGAGGAGACACAAGAAAGCGTGTACAAAAGAGAACAATATGCCAAAGTTAAACAGAATGAAGTATAAGGTCCAGCAACTTAAAAATGTAATGTCCCTATACTGTATAAGGATGCAGGGTTACAGCAGGTTAAGTACCAAAATGTCTACCCACAAGTATTTGAGGGAATTTTACATGAAGGGTTAAAAATCTGGGTTCATTTTTTAAAATCAGTTGTCACCACATACTGTGCCAGGAAACAGCACAGTTTTATGGGAATGTTCATGATAAATTACTGGA
Source organism: Rastrelliger brachysoma (assembly GCA_024605115.1). Taxonomy (NCBI): domain Eukaryota; kingdom Metazoa; phylum Chordata; class Actinopteri; order Scombriformes; family Scombridae; genus Rastrelliger; species Rastrelliger brachysoma. The sequence continues at coordinate 9,674 of JANJYP010079988.1, forward strand.
AATTACAGTAGCTGTGTCATGAAGTATAACTCATTGCAATGTACTTACTGTGTAATAATAAATTCATTTGACATATTGTGCTAAATGTTGCACGCTATAAGAGAAACTAACCTCTCCCACTCCCCCTTCACATCTTTAAGAAATGCATTCAAACCCAGACACATATCTCAGTACCCCACCTCCCCTCCCTCTTCTTTGCTGTTAACACACATCCTGCTACAGTGTCCTTTATCTCTACCCCTGACAGCCATGTTAATGATTATGCATCTGGCAGTTCAATAACCCAACGTAGCCAGATGGGTTGTTACACGGAACCATCTGAAAAGTCATCCACGGAAGGGAAGGCGCTTTCAAAAAAAAAAAAAGTTGGCAGCTGATTGGACGAACCATCTGTCTATTACTGTCGTACCTTACGATGCAGCTAGACTCATGACACAAGTGCATAATTTAAAGCCTGATGTCGAGATCTACCGAATCCAGCTGCCTCGCAAGGTAAGCAGTTGAGATGTATAATCTATATAAGAATTCATACAACTGTAATTATATATTTAAGTCACTCTTCATCATTTATATCTACACCATCCGCATCATGGTTCAGCTTTTACTTACACCTTTCCATTCCATTTAATGTCAACAAAACAAAGTAACATAAACTTTGACTACACTGACACCAAGCAGCTTATATAAATCTAAATAAGTCAGGAATCACCAATCAGCATCTGTTGCATTTAGGTTCATTTTTGCTGTGAGGGAAAACTTTGCACTCTTACCACCCACACACAAACACACACACACAACCCCACACACACACACACAAAAGCAGGAGGTGGCCCTTTTTCTACAACCAATACAGTTAAAATTAGTGAGCCAGTAGAAAAGAAATCTGATCATTGACGTGCTGCATACATACACCAGGTCACTATAGAATGTAAAAAGAAAAAAAACCCTGCATTGTAAAGACAGTCAACAAGAGAGCAATTATTCAGTGGAACTATTAGATAATTATGTGTGAATGGTGTTACTGAATAACTAGTTTGAGAATAAGGATGTAATCTGTTGTAAATACAATGCAAGCACAGGGATAATAACATGGGTGCAAGAACAAAAAGAGCAACCTTGCAAAAAAAAGAAGGTAAAAACAGTGTCTGCCAAAGGCAAAATAACATCTCTAACCAACTGCTTTCTTTTCTTTTTTTAAAGAAGAACAAACCTTCCAAATAGTAAAAAACCTATATAATCAAAGAAAAAAAAATCCAAATAACCAAGCAAAAACATGAAAAGCAATGACACAATGATGTGACTTTTATACAACCATCAGGGAAAAATGTTTATTGGACATATTTTCCTTTTCAAAGGGTGGTGATTATATTGTCAGCTACAGTTACTGAGATACATACTGCAATAATATAGATGAAAGACCCAAGCTAAGTATAGTAGATGTACGTACATACGTACATCATTTCAGCACTATTTTATATATGACTCAAAAGTGTTTTTAAAGAGTAACTTTCACAACTAAATTCTGTTACTTCCTTCCTTCCCAATATAAAACATGCAGCATTGGACTGCACAGGTCAGTGATGTATTGGGTGTGGCATTGTGGCTGTGTACTATGTGATGCAGAAGGTCAAAGGACGCTGACTGACATCTGCTCAGTGTAGCATGAACAGCGATGTAGTCAGAGCTAACCAGCCATGAGCAGCTGCTGTCAGACTCTCTATGTCTGTGCTAGAAAAACAAAAAGTGTCTGTCGGAGCTTTGAAAGTCACTAGAAGCACATTTATGGCTCTTTGTAAGTGTCTGTGAGCTACCTGTGTAGCTCACAGACACTTACAGACACAATTTTTATAGAAATTTCATGGCATTGATAAGTTACAACTGGCCAACTCTATGTTAGCATTAGCCATGAAAGATTTAAGGCTAATTCAAAACAGTAGGTGGTGGGTTGAGCCAAATATATGAAATGCCAATTTTTACGAATACGGTGTCAACATTTACACCAGCATTAATAAATCATAGTTCAGTTTACAGTTTAAAAACATATTTACATCCAGAAAATGGCTAAATTAATTTAACGTCAAGATTGGAACCAGCAGAAAACAGTTAGCTTAGCACTGTCTAAAATATGTCTATCAAATTATAAATGACATAACGGCGTAAAAGTAAAAACACAAGTAACAGTAATTGCTTTTGAGTATGTAAATTTTGCAAAATGCTATCAATTCACAAGAGACTCATTTATGAAGGAGAGAAAAATCTTCCACATCATTGTTGAAATAGCAGATGAATTTTAATTAAACATTTGTTTGACTAATATTTTAAGATGTTGAAAAATGACTAGCTAGGCTAACTAGTTTACCTCTATAAATAGATATTGCCATTGTTGTGTTTAAACTAAAATGTACTATGTTGTGCTAGGCTAAATAGCTAACCTAATATGTGGTTATGTCTACAAAGCTATTGAAGAGGGACTACAGCTCCTCTTAGTTTGTGTCTAGACTTTGCTCAATTTCTAAAAAAAAATAAATAAAAAAAAACCTACTGATATATTCACAGCTGTTACAGGGTTAGAAAATGATTTTACTTATGAATATTTGCATGTTAACCTGGCATATTGTTGCTAATTATAAAACTTTTATGTTGCCTTCAATGAAAGGAAAAGTTATTCTTTTATTTGTTGTTTGTGCTTTATGACAACACTAATACCACTCTTAGGTTTGACCATTAAATATTTATGTGTGACTTTACTCCCAGATATGAGCTTAAGTCCAAGCGGTGCATACGTAGAAAAAATGTTAAAAAGTTGGCACAGTGGTGCTAAAAAGTTGGCACGGTGGGATGAGAGGGGGGGAATGGAGGTGAAGCTACGATTAATGTTTTAAAGAGCAGGATTTTATCAGCTGCTATCTGCATAAACAGAGTTAAAAATCTATGATATGTAAAGAGGATTTCTATTGTTTCTTTCTGTCCAAAGCTGAAACAGTCTCAGTCAGCATATATTTGAAAAAAGTGTTGGTGTTTCACACACTCTCACGCTCGATGGGAGCTGAGGGAAGGTGGGTTTAAACTTTCTACCATTCATATAAATTCATATAAATTTCCTGACTGAGGTTAATTCTACATTAGCAATGGTCCTGCCTTTTCAGGGGTGATTTTAAATAACAGATGTCAGATTAAGCCACTCTTAACTCATGAATTTTAATACATTTGGTATTAGGGTCATTGTTAACATCAGCATTGATGTGTTTCATCACAGTTCAGTCAAATACTTTATTTTAGTTTACAGCTCAAACAACAAGCTTGCAGTTCCTTTTTAAGGTACTGCCAGAGAAAACTTTAGCATAATTTAGCATCAAGACTGAAACCAGATGGAAACAGTTAATCTAACATTATCAACAGTTAACAAAATCCAACAATCAACATGTTTTTTCTTCCAATTGTTGTCCAAGTGAGCCTTTTGCCAAATAAGTGAACCTCTGCAGTATTCATCTGACATAATGTAGCAAGCGACTTCATATTAGCTTCCATTATGTCTTGTCTTTCCTTACTGATGTGAGTCTAAGAGCAGTAAAATTCCGGATAAGGGCAGACCTTTCTTACACAAACAACTGCCTCTACTCATACAAACAGTGACCCTGTATGTACCAGGCAGGCGGAAGATGAGGTTGGAGCAGCATTAAACATGATGACCTTGGGTCAAAGTCAAGATGCCTTCCAGTTAAATTGGCACTGATTTTTGTAGAAAAATAAGCAGTTCAGTCCACACAACCCACAGAAAAATACACAGTACACAAGTAATAAAAATCCAGTAATTGAAATGACATATCAAATTAAACTTGGATTTTGGTACTTATTGTTGCCATGCCGACACTATTCTTCTGATCACGCATTTATAATGCAATAAGACTACTTTTTATAAAAGCTTCTTTTCATGTTCAGAAATTACCAAACTGTATGTCCCTTTTTTTTGTAGAGGCCGGACTATCTATTATTCAGTGAATGAATACAGGGGGAATCAGTGGCTTAGCATATTAAGTCAGGATAAGAGGGATGTCTGTATGTCTCATAAAAACTAAGATTAAACGTTTAGAAAGAACTGTGTAGGCTGCGCTATCTTTGTGACAGTAAAAAGAAACAGTGCAGTGCTGACAGGGCAGAGGAAGGAAATTACAGTGTTCATTAAGCAGGCTCTAAATCTTCACTCAGCTGGGAGCAACATCTGACACACTGGTTAATGCTGCTGTACATCACATGCACACACCTGCTCATGACACACACACACACACACACACACACACAGATAGACACATAAGAAAAGTAAGGTATATTTAACTCCTTGCTTTTTATGTGAAGTTTTGCTCATTTTTTCTTTTTGGTTTTACTCGCCAGTCACTATCTCACATACAGTATCACTCCACATCCTGTTCTATCAGCAGCAGCAGTGCTCAGTTTATGTATTCGTATGCGTGTCCACCATTTCCAGTCACTCGATCCCCACACCCGCCCTACACACCTGTTCCTAATTCCCCATTTAGCGCTCCTTCTCTTAACCAGACATCCACCTTCCCTTCTGTTTCACCAAAGTTCTGTTTGCCCCTCCGTGACCTCCGCTTGTCTTTCTGGACTTTTGCCCGCTTGTTTTGCCTGATGTGAGCGCTTATCTGCTTCAACGCTTCACTAAACTTTGCTTTTACTCCATCTGCCGGTTCTGCGAGTTGTGCTTTTCAGGGGCCAAATCTTGTTTCACCGAGCTGTTACAATCAGAGTTCAGTGTTGGGATTTTTCTCAAGGTGCATACTAAATATTCCTGCTTTCTCTGTATGCCAATTACTTTTGAGTTATTATTTAGCAGTGTGCACCATATGAGCATAATATCAACTAACTGAATAAAGATCCTAAAACTACCTGGTGTATTTGATGCAGGGAGACTCTAAAAGATGGGGCCACAAGATAATAATAATGCAGGATTCAACGCCTCATTTTGCACTTTTTTTTATAACATTCAGCTGCCATAACAGGTCCTCTCCAAGTGTTTTTACTGTGCAAGTGAAGAGGGACAGTCCACAGAGTTGGGCACTGAAAAGAAATATATTTGACTCATTTGGACAGCTGAGGCTTAATATTAGCTTACAAGTATTGTCTGTAGGCCTACTAAAACAATAGGCCAATACCGCAGTGAACATTGGTGCATGTTTTTCTTGCTTTAATCATTTCTCCTGTTCATACTGACCATTAGAAGATCCCTTCATAATGTGTTTCTAGTGTAAGTGATGAGGGACAAAATGCACACAGTTGAATATAATTCACAGTGTAGATTTAATCTCCTACAGGTCAGTAATGAACAGGAGGAGTGATTATAGCGAGCAAAACATGTACCAGTGTTTATTTTTCACTTAACTGTTGTCATGTAAAGATAAAAATTATGGACCTGTAACCTGCTATTTTTTTTGGTGCCCATGGAAATCTGTGGCTTTCTTGATAACCCAGTATTGAGAACAGGTAGCTGTTCAAAATGATTTATCACTGCCAAGTCTAACT
>JANJYP010079997.1:0-11683 GCA_024605115.1 Rastrelliger brachysoma
AAATGCACCTGTCAAACAAAGTTAAAATAGCGTGTTATAATATGCTCTAAAATGTTCTAAAAAGACACAAAAACATACAGTTCACAAGTGTGATTATCATATATAATGTAAAACAGTTAACAGGAAAAGAGTGACTCGTGTTACACAGTAAAGAGTTCACTGGTAGCAGGTTTACATTACTGCTGTAATACTGGTCTGATGGAGCAGTTGTAACGTGGTAAAAGGATACAGAGGCCTCAGTGAACTTGGTCATTTATCATCCTCTCCTCCGTGTTTTTCCTACAACTTTGACACAAATGGGGCAATGTGATCTTCGCCAAGGCGCTTACCAGTAAATTATTGATTGTGATAAAACATGAATGAGTCAATAGCTTTTGAAAGTAAAGCAACTGTTGTGCCTCATTTGCCACTTGCACATAATTGCAAGCTGTACATCTGAAAGTGTGTCATGTCCTAGATGTGAATGGATAGGCTATCAGTTAACTTCATTAGCTGGGTGTTTCAAATCTACCTGCTGCATATCTAAAAGACGATCTGTTGACTGGTGCATGCTGCAGATGTCTCAATCATTATACAGTTGTTGACAAATTATGAAACAATAATGTGCTTGGTATTACAAATAGACCAAACAGGTTCTAATTTAATCATCAGCTTGCAGTTACTCAGTTGCCTAAATAAGTGAGAAAGTCAGTCCCTTTTTTTGTTAGGATACTTCCACCACAGCTCAACAGGGAAACAAAAAGACAATAACCATGTCAAATATCCATTTGATATGAGACTAACTCAAACTGCTTAAGCTTCACATCGACTTCTGAATGAATATCTACACTAAATGAATGTGGTCACACTGATCATTTACACTGAAAGAGCATTTGAAGGGGATTGTTTTAATAACCAGGAGTAGGAAGAAAGATTACAGATTTGTGCAGCTAATATACATTTTTAGATATGCAAATGTAAAAATATGACCTGTGTCTATTAAAAAAAAACAGCTTAACAGATGTTGTATTCATTATTTTGTTTCTTTTATTTATTTTTATTGTCATTATTACATTATTATTATTATTATTGTTGTTGTTGTTATCTATAAAATCCTGTGATCATGAATTACTTGTTTTTCATTAGATTAATCAAACATTTATTCATATAAATAAAATGACTGATGGGGAATTTGTGACTAACTGAACAGTAAGATCTTACCAAATCCTCTGTATGAGGTTGATAACTCCGGTTTTCTTTGGTCTTCTGTGGGTGATGGCGGTGGCTACGTCCGTTCATGTTTTCAAGGCAATGCCTTTTTTTTCAGTGCCAAAACTTCAGGATACACACTGCCTTCATGTTGACACGCATCTGTCTGGTTTGAAGGCTCGATGTTGTCATTTGACCGTCGCCATCTTGGAGTTTTTTTGGAGCCAGATTTGAGGAGAGGGTGGAGTTGACCTAAGGTCAACGCGGTGTATTTACGGTCCAATAGGATAATGCTAATGCAAATTTTCACTAGCAAAAACAGGCTTGAAATGCACTTATCGCTAAAAGAAAGTGAATATCCGACTCACTAGAGGACCTTTTAGTACAGCCAACAACAGCCATACCTTAAAGAATACCTAACTATATCGCCACGTTTAGATTAAACTTGACTATAATTTACCAAGTAAACATTATGTTGTACTGAAAGACACTTTAAACTAGCGATTGAGAGTTAACTCATGAGGAAAACGTTTTACTGAGATATATCAAGTGAGATGTATGACCGATCACCATATTTTGCACATAGCTTCATGTCATGCCNCTGTACTGAAAGACACTTTAAACTAGCGATTGAGAGTTAACTCATGAGGAAAACGTTTTACTGAGATATATCAAGTGAGATGCATGACCGATCACCATATTTTGCACATAGCTTCATGTCATGCCTTATTGCCTCTGCTGAAGTCAGGCCAGTAGTCCTGATGGTGGCGCTACAAGCTTCTAAAGTTCATAACAAATCAAATCAGCCACATGTGCTACAGATCTGCACTTTGGCCAAAATGCAGCCCCAATACTGAAGAAACGTTTACCACATTTAAACCTAATTACAAATTATGATGACCATCACTGTTTGTTTTGTTTTTCAACCTCCTCATTTTTACTCAGTTGACATCAGACTGTCCTACGCAAAGCATTGTTTTTTTTTTTGATTGAGCCCAGAGTGCATCAAAATGTTTGACTATAAATGGTATGATAAACATATACTTGAACATTTCTGCTAATAAAAATGCCATTATTTTCGAGTCATGGTATGTTTGGAAAATATGATTTTATCTNGAAAATGACAATATTTTCGAGTCATGGTATGTTTGGAAAATATGATTTTATCTCAAAAACTGAATTTTATGCAGCATTTTTAATTTTTCTCTCATGTGAACAATTGGAGGCATTTTAAGTTTTTTTTCATTTATGGAGGCAATAAATCATTTTAAAAAACAAATTATTAACATCTCCATGCTGTCAATTTCTGTATTTTCAGATTTTTGCAAACTGTGATCATATAATAGTAACTAAATTACAAGTTTAATATGATGTTGTTTTTTCCATTATAAATAATTTGATATTTTTTTTCTTGAGCCTGGGGTCAACAAATGTAACTTAAATGAAGATATAAAATATCTTGATAATATACAACATGGCACTATTTATCAACCACAAAAAAACACTATAAATTTGTTGAGGGCAATCTTAGCTTTAGTACAAAATCACAATTTAAATATGTCATTTCAATATAAGTTAATGTTAACATTTTGGGTACAGTACACACTATAAATCACAACTGTTTTCAAACCCCTCGCACAGATATAAGAACCACACACAGCTTCACGTGTCATAAGATTTTATTGAGAACAACAATCTCTGGACCCTCACACCTCAGGAACTTTAAAACATTAAATACTTTAACGTCTTCTGAACATAACCAAACTGGTATCTTAATAGAAAAACGTTTCAGAATTCATTAGCTTCAGAACACTAAAAGAAGCAGATTTCTGTATGGGCGGTGCTATTGAGCATTCTTAAAACTCTTCACCCTCCTCCTCTCCCTCGCCCTCAACAGAGTCCATTCCCACCTCCTCGTAATCCTTCTCCAGAGCCGCCATGTCCTCTCTGGCCTCAGAGAACTCCCCCTCCTCCATTCCCTCACCCACATACCAATGAACAAACGCACGCTTGGCATACATCAGGTCAAACTTGTGGTCGAGTCGAGCCCAGGCCTCTGCGATCGCGGTGGTGTTGCTCAGCATGCACACAGCCCTCTGGACTTTAGCCAGGTCTCCGCCGGGAACCACAGTAGGTGGCTGGTAGTTGATACCCACCTTGAAACCAGTAGGGCACCAGTCTACAAACTGGATGGTGCGCTTGGTCTTAATCGTGGCGATGGCAGCGTTGACATCTTTGGGCACCACATCACCGCGATACAGAAGGCAGCACGCCATGTATTTGCCATGACGAGGATCACATTTTACCATCTGATTGGAAGGCTCAAAGCAGGCGTTGGTGATTTCTGCCACCGTTAGCTGCTCGTGGTACGCCTTCTCCGCAGAGATGACAGGAGCGTAGGTGGCCAGAGGGAAGTGGATACGGGGATATGGCACCAGGTTGGTCTGGAACTCTGCAAGATCAACATTAAGGGCACCGTCGAAACGAAGGGAGGCAGTAATGGAGGAAACGATCTGACTCATCAGCCGGTTCAGGTTGGTGTAGGTGGGACGCTCGATATCCAGGTTCCTGCGACAGATATCGTAGATGGCCTCATTGTCCACCATGAAGGCACAGTCAGAGTGCTCCAGGGTGGTGTGGGTGGTCAGGATGGAGTTGTAGGGCTCTACTACAGCAGTGGACACTTGGGGAGCAGGATAGATAGAGAACTCCAGCTTGGATTTTTTTCCGTAGTCGACCGACAGACGCTCCATCAGCAGGGAGGTAAAACCAGAGCCAGTACCACCTCCGAAGCTGTGAAAGACCAGGAAGCCCTGAAGGCCAGTACACTGATCAGCCTGAGGACAGGAGAACAGACAAGAAACACAGTATCAGTAGTGGGAATCAGAACACAGAATTGCAATATAACTTGACCTGACACAAGCCACAATCACATGAAAATAAAAACTGCATTAATTAAACGTGTATCTATAAATGTTATGATGACTTGAGTATTACTGTGACCTTAAATACTACACTTGTTATAGCCATATATTATTATATCTGGGGATAACATTATCAGAAAAACAACGCTCACATCATTCAAAAACATATCCTAATAGTTAATTTAGTACTTACGGATGATGATTTTGTGCATTCTGGTGGTAAAAGATAAACTACATCATGCGAGTCTGCATTCTTATTAGGAAGAAACTCCCTCTGCTCTAAATTTACCCACCAGTTTACGAATCCTATCCAGCACCAGGTCAATTATCTCTTTGCCGATGGTGTAGTGTCCACGGGCGTAGTTGTTAGCAGCGTCCTCCTTGCCAGTGATCAGCTGCTCAGGGTGAAAGAGCTGGCGGTAGGTCCCAGTTCTCACCTCATCTGAGTAGACAGGTTCAATCAGAAATTATTCAAGGGTCTGACAAACCAGAATCAAGCAGTAACAATGATATTTATACTTCAGAGTTTACCAATGACGGTGGGCTCCAGGTCCACAAAAACAGCTCTGGGGACATGCTTTCCAGCTCCAGTCTCACTGAAGAAGGTGCTGAAGGAGTCATCTCCTCCTCCAATGGTCTTGTCACTGGGCATCTGTCCATCAGGCTGGATCCCATGCTCCAAGCAGTAAAGCTCCCAACAGGCATTACCAATCTGGACACCAGCCTGACCCACGTGCACTGAGATACACTCACGCTGAAAGGAAAACAGGCAATGCGTTACTCTTGACCAGTTCATACTAATCAAGGGCTTCAGATTACTGATTACATAGTACTGCATATTCATTCATTTCCACTCTAAGTTTTAAAAAGAGAGAGTTAGACAACATGACAGGCCAAAATTAGGATTAGATTTTTACCCTTAAAAAAAAACATAAGACAGTAAAAATCAATTTATATGGCCCAACGTCATATTTTCCTCAAAGGGTTTTTACAGTGGGTACAGCAATACACCATCCTAGCTATCAGACTTGTAATAAATGTGTGTACAGAATAACCCAAAAAAAGCAAAATTACAGAAATACAGTGTGGACAAACAGGATGACAAATAATAGATGGGTTAATAACATCTATCTGTGAGTGTTCAAATTATCATCACTAATATGAACTTTGAAACAGTGTGTATTAACGGTTAATGTTATATTAGTTGACTCAACTAAATTAACAATGACGTTTTCAGTAGGTTTAATTGTTTTAGCAAAACTCGGATTTTACACCGTCTTCCTGTGTGAATCAAATACACTGAAATGTACCCCCTAACTGTTTGACAAAAGACGGGATGCCGCTAACTCCCGCCGGTCAAGATTTGAATCCCGCCATTTTGTCAAACTTTACCAACTCTAACGTTATCAAAATGTTAACAAAAAAACAGTTAAACTGTAACTTACTTTAATTATAAACTCCCTAAACGTGATTATGAAACTGATAACCATGTTTTTATACCCGCATATTTTTCTTTTCTTTCAGCTAACCTAACGTAAGTTAGCATTATAATAATGTTATGTTAGCTTTCATTTTGAGGACATCGCAAAACGGAAGAATAAAATAAAGCAGGGCCTCCTTCAGTCTTAAATATGGATAAATCGACAACTTTTACAAGTTTATACTCACCATGTTTCTAAAGGCTTTGTGAAGATGATGAAGGCTTTGCTGCTTGTTGGCGAAATGATGTGCGCCTGGCTACCTAACAGATTTAATAAACGTTTGCCAAATGGAGGTTTTCATACAGGGTTTATGTGCTCGCGCTACGCCTGGGAGAAGGAGAATCTGATAGGTTGGCACTGCTTAGTAGAACGTTTCCTATTGGTTAAAAATCATAACAGTCATAACCGTTGCCTGCTGCTATGGCAACCATTCTCGCAAAGTGCAAAGGGGGGGGGGTGAAACAGTCTTTCAAATTCACTTGAAAAAAATGTCAGGATGGATGGGACACACTTAAAAAGTTAGGGGCAGCGATGTTGAAAAAAAAAAGGATGCTAGGATTGCACACAAAGATAAAATGATAAAGAATAGATCAGAGGCGATTCTAAGAACCGATTTTTAATATAGATAGTGGTCAACTATGCATGAAAATGGTTCAGAACAATCACAAATTTCTATAAAGGACCCTAAAATAGTTAATCAACCCTGGGGGAAAGACAATATTAACTAGCTAATGTATATTAAGCCATAAAAGGGGTCTAAAATGGCCACTGGATTAGATTGTTACTTCTTGTCCCCACAGTGAAACTGTTTTCTGTTTTTGTTTCTTCTCTACATTAGATTTATTGATTGTGGTTTGGTTATGGTTTTATTGTTTAAATTTATAAGTTAAATAATTGTAATTTGTAAAGCGCTTATTTCAGTAGATGGCGATAATGCAGTATTTATAGATACTAACATAACCCAGAAAAAACAAATCCGAAGAGGAAACGTGGTCGGAACCATAAACGGAACCCTTCTTCGCGGGACGGTTTATGCCGGTGCACACTCGATGACCCTTCACCCCTCAAACAGGTTTATTGTTTTGATTTAGTAGATCCCCTTTTTCATGTGAATTGTAGTGAGTGTTTCGACGGAGACACATTAGAAAAAGCTAGCAGAACTCTTGGGGATTTAGTCAGACTCATGCAGACGATGTAAATAATGACCGTGTCGGCGAGAAAACGGCGCAGTTGTTGACGAAGATGCTTTCTCCGAGATAAGCTAATGTTAGCTGTGTGGCTAACGCAGCTACGTATCTTTGGTAACAACATGACAGTGATGAGGAGCTGCGGTGTGTAAGAGCGAGTGAGCACACACCGTATTACACCGATTTTGCTTTAGATTGTCAATCATCGATTTAAAGGATTGTTCAGTCTCTGGTACTGGATATACAGAAACTGTATTTCCAGTCAAACAAACCAAGCAGGGTACCTTCAACCATCTAGTTTTCTTCTAAGAGGTGAGTGTGTGTGTAAGAGTGGGAGTGAGAGAGAGAAAATCCGCTAGCTTACGTCACCGAGAGTTATATACTTCCTCTGGATCTAGTTGGTTGTGTGCTTTTTATTAGTGCTTTAAAGCGTCTTCTTTTGACCAGACCTCATGTTCATTCATCTGTCATTACAGCGTTGGACATTTGCTTTCTTTTCAATGGGTGAGGAAAAGCCGGACACGCTAGACTTTGTGAAGGATTTCCAGGAGTATCTGAGCCAGCAGACTCAACATGTCAACATGATATCAGGCTCAGTCAGCGGCGTCAAAGAGTCGGACGAGCTGCCAGCCGGTAACATTTACATGTTTACAGCTCCTCCTCTGTGTATTCAGCAGTTTGGTACCATTTGATCACGTTTATACTTCAGGCACAACAGAAGATAGATGCATTTCCTACAACGACCTGATGTCACATACTTAACACTGACTAAGCACTGTAGTTACCTGTAGGGCTGCAACGATCAATCGGCTAATAAACTATAAAAATTAATCTCCAGCTATGTTAACCTATGCATTAGTTTGAGTCATTTCAACCAATATTCTCTGCTTCCAGCTTCCTAAATGTGAGTGCTCTCTGATTTCTTCAGTCCTCATATGATAAATATCTCTGACTGGAACAAAAAACATCACTTTAGGTTGTGTCTTGGGCTTTGGGAAGCAATAATTGACATTTTTCACTGCTATTTTATAGACCAAGCAACTTATTGATATGTTGGGGAAAAATCAAGATTAGTTGCTAATGTTAGTAATCAGGCATGTATATCCTCAGCCACAGGTTCAACAATACACCTGTAATTATAGTTATAGTAGATATTAGTTATTAATTTTATTTTAATGCAAACAATTTCAGCATCATTGTCCTGTTAGTATTGCGTTATGATACTATAGGAGTAAATGGCATGGTAAAAATATTACAGATTTTGTTAACAACTGAACTGAAAAATGAGCCATCATTGATGAACAATATATTTCCCTAGATAGTGATAGAAGTCTTGTTATCTTAGCATAAATTATTTACCTCTGTTAATGTCCCTGTACACAGACTGCAGTCAGAATGGGCTGGATCACCCTGCAGTGGACATGTCACTGGAGGACAGCTCAGGGATCCTGGTGGATGGCTTTGAGAGGACCTATGATGGCAAGCTCAAATGCCGCTATTGCAACTATGCCACCAGAGGCACAGCCCGACTCATTGAGCATATCCGAATTCACACAGGTAAGTGTTAATAGTTGACTTTCAGTTTATTTTTCCATTGGGTTTTATCATTAAGTCATTTTTTTGCAATCTAACAGGAGAGAAACCTCACCGCTGCCACCTCTGCCCATTTGCTTCCGCCTATGAGCGCCACCTGGAGGCCCACATGAGATCACACACAGGCGAGAAGCCTTACAAATGCGAGCTGTGCTCCTTCCGCTGCAGTGACCGTAGTAACCTGTCACACCATCGCCGCCGACGCCACAAACTCCTGCCGATGAAAGGTGCACGCTCACTTTCCCATAAAAAGATGCTGAGTGTCTTGCAGAAGAAGGCCAGCTCACTGGGCTACGGCCGCCGACTCCTCATCAACTTCAGTCCCCCTTCTATGGTGGTGCACAAGGCTGACAATGTGAATGACTACTCCCATGAGCTACCCCACTTACGTCAGGAGGCCTATGATAACCAGAGTGAGGCAGGTGAGGACGGGATCTCCACAAATCCTCACCATGATATGGTCATGGATAACCCCCTGAACCAGCTGTCCACTCTGGCAGGCCAGTTGGCCAGCCTCCCTTCAGAGACCCAGGCTCAGACTCAACCTCCCATGTCTCCTGGAGCTGAGTCGATTGTTGATGAGAAACCTTTTCTCATCCAGCAACCCCACCCTGCCACAGCTCCTGTGGCAGTCACAGCTAGTATGGCCCATGCATCCTCTTCCCCAGTCACCCCAGAGCCCCGAGCTCCTCCACACAGCAATTGCAGTCCTGGAAGGGGACCCTGCAGCGAGCACAGCGGGCGCACCAGTACCCCTAGTATCTCCAACAGCCAACCCAGTACACCAGCACCAGGCCTGTCTGCCCCCCTCCAGGACCCCCACATGCTGCATCACTGCCAGCACTGTGACATCTACTTCCCCGACAACATCCTTTACACCATCCACATGGGCTGCCATGGTTACGAGAACCCATTCCAGTGCAACATCTGTGGCCACAAGTGCAAGAGCAAGTACGACTTTGCCTGTCACTTTGCCCGCGGGCAGCACAAGTAAAGCAGATGAACGAGGAAAAAAACTTTGAACGGACAGCTTTGTTTTATTAATTCCATAGTAATTTTATTTATTGGTCTTTTACTTGGCCTTGATGTAGCCTAGCCTTTTGAAAGTTGTACTTATCCAAGAAGATGTCAACATTCAGATGGTTTCATTTTGTATAATTAATGGTGCCCATTCAAGTGTATTATAAAGGGATGATCAGTGTTTTCCACAGGTTGAGAATTTACTTGTGGTGGTGGAAGGAGTCACTTTCATTTGCTAACAGAAAACACCTCAGACTGGCAAGTTAGCAAGACTTATTATTTGTAGCCTTATTTAATGTATTACCAAATATACTTTCTTTGATTTTTACAAATCCATTCCTTTCAAAATGTGATGCAGTGCTAATGATGGAGCATGAGCTCAACTGATAAGCAGACTGTGTAAATCTGTCTGCTTTTTTAAATGCAATACCATGCAGTGCTAACATAACTGACAATAATAAACTCAAGATAGACGTTTATTTCAAACCAGTGGCTGCAGAGAGGTGCTCATGTGACTCAGGAGATGACGTCCCTTAATCACAGGTTTCATGCTCCTGTCCATATGATGAAGTGAATTTGAGCCCTTTTCTTTTCGGTAACTTTTGATGCGCACAACACACTGGTGTAAGCCTTTTTTGATGAAGTGGATAAGAGTCAAACTAAGGGCATACTACAGCTTTTGAGGAAATGGTACACATCCAATTGCTAAATTTAATGGTACCCTTGAACATCACCTGATGGATGACTGTAGCTCACCTGTACCCGCCAAAGAAGTTAGTGGGCGAGGAGCCGTTCACATAGTAAAATGGCTTTCTTACTCGATAGCATTAAAAACGACAAAATGCAAAAAGCCAAGAAACAAATTTATATGAGTGGACCACCCAAATAAATTCTCAATACTCCTGTAGCTATATCTAAAAATTGCTCTGATGGTACTAACAGAGGAGTGACACTGTTGGCCTAGAGTGATCTTACTTGAGCCTTGTTGAAATTATTTCAGTGCTTTGGTGCATTAGAACTATTTCTTTGCAGTGCCTGACATATTCACTTTCTTGTGTGTCCAAGATCAGGAGGACTGTTACTTTGAAGATTAACAGGTATTACAATATCATTTTCTTCTTCTTTGCCCAGAACCATGAGAAGAAGGTTTGGCCATTGTAGTTTTCTATGGTAGCCATGATTTTTGCCAAAATTCTGCTCCATGATTGCTGCTATATAACTTTGGAATCAATGCCAGCTGTGGCATCCACAGTAAAATCTGGCCAAACTTTGTACCAGTGGTTTTTGGTCAGTCAGCTAACAGGTTAACTAGATTTTGTTTAAGTCGTATTATTTTTGTAGTTTCTCCACACAGTGCCCTTCCGTTACCAGTCATGGCAACTTTGCTCATTTTGTTAAATTGTGTTATTCTGATATTTTGATATTGTATGAAGTCACTTTGATATCCAGTATCTTCATGTTTAGGACAGAATCACAATTTCTCATGACATGTGAAAACTTTTTCAGAAATTGCCACGTAGCACAGGGGATGCCACATTTTAGCCACACACACTGAGATTCCCTGTTCATCATATGGATCCCAGTGCTTTTCTGAATATTTACTGTGTATTGTATTCTGAGTGGTTGGATAGATGTTCAGTGTAAAAGAAAAAAAACCGAAATCATGTTGCAGTAAGACTGCTACTTTAGCAAGGTTGTTCTATGTCTTGGGTACTGTTGTGTGTTGCTTAGCAACATGTGTGACGACCATAGTTACTGTTTTTAGGACCACCTCTTTGTCACCATGCTTACCAGTAATAGGGGCATCCAGTAATGACTGCCTTATGTTCTCTCAGTGTGTCGTAGGTTCATAGGTAATGGTGAATGTTGAAGCCTTTTGGCGATCACTCTCTCCCTCTGGGATGGCAAATCAGTTTATTGTGAAATGGATTAATCTAACTAATTTATAAGTAAAGTGTTTTCTAACAGAGCTGTTCTGTCTTTTGTTTTTGTTTTAACAATCTGCTTTGCATCCATAACACAAATATTTGTCATGGGTTATTAATACTTGGGAGTTAATTTACAAATATGATATAATGAAATACACAAATACATATTGTCTTTTAATCAGGTTTTAATTGGGTAATAAGAGAAAATGGTGGTAAATGTAATTCAGTGTCAGAGTGAAGAAAACAGCAACGGCTGTAATGATTAGTAAAAATGATTGAAGCAGCTTAAACATTGTCCTTATTAACTCCTTCCTATTTCTCCGGGCCTAGAAATGTGAAGAGATAATAATAAGGATCATCAT